>JAAVTS010003432.1:0-19346 GCA_022845575.1 Baylisascaris ailuri | reverse complement strand
GCGATCGCAATGAATGGCTAGGTGCGTATGTGAGAAGATCTGATGCAATTTGCTTATTTCATTGTGGCTTGAGTTTTAGAGCAGCTATTGTCGCACAAGATTAACTGCAACACTTGAGTGCAAAGGTTTTTTGAGGCTAGAGTTGTTGGGGTGAAGGCCACAGTTGTAGAGACAAAAGATGAGTGCGGAGATGGGGGGTGTTTGGCTGATCCGTTAGAGAGCCAGATAAGTGGTAATCAGGAGGTGATGTTCATATTTCTGAGGGGGGAGGTGTGTGGAAACGCAATGACGATTTAAGGCAGGTCGAAGGGGGTGATGGTGTAGAATGCAGTAACGATTAAAGTGTTTCCGAGCGGGATGAGTTTCGTTAACTTTGGCTTTTGCAGCACGTAACACGATGCCATGTCCGAACACAGGATCATTTATCACTCACATATTATCCAGCGGAGCTCATTTGATTCCAGCGCGCTAACAATAGGAGCTTTTTCTGTTCTGACGAACGACTACACCTTTGTGCTCGTTGACACTTTATTGCTACCAAACTTTCACTGCGGCATGTTTGTTTTTGACGACGGATGATGTCGTAGTATAATGTTATCTGGGACGAATTCATTCGTGGCTGATTCCAAGCGATGTATCCGGTCGAACCATAGGTCTGCGATGTCTACTTTCAAGGCGCCAAATGGAGGCAGTCACAGAAGGTTTATAAAGTTCTTAATCGGCACTGCTTAAAGTGAAGGGAAGTAGGGATTTTTTAGTGGATTCATAATTTGGAACTTTTTTTCTCTAATTAACGTTTCGCTTGTAGTGTAATGGCAGTTTCAGTGAAGTCAAAAGATTCCTATTTATTTGGGGGATTGTTGAGTGGCCAGCTGTTGAAGTATTTTGTTTGAAGAGCGTACATCAACACATGATTTCAGTGGTGTCCTTATAGATGCGGCAGTGTGTTCTGGCTCTTCAACTACAGCGCGTCGCTTGGTCATATCGTTACAGTACTCGTACATATACTCACTCTTGTTACTTCTTATCTGCATTTGCTTGTCGTCAGTACGTAGGGGAAACGCTCCAGTCATCACTCATCTGATCTTAGAACTCCTGCAACAGACACCTATAGCTACCACCTTATCGCGATCCTACAACTGACCACTGCGACTCGATTTGCTATCGCCTTGGATTTGTTACATTGGCTCTTTGGAAATTCGCATCATTCGGCATGTAGAATAGAAGTAAAGGTTGGTTTTATAAGAAGAATCTGCTGGCATGATGCCGGTGTGTGCATTAATCATTTAGGTGTATTGATTTCTTGCGCTTGGCAGTGGTGTGATGCAATAGAAGAAATATTATGTGTCACCACCTAATGTAGATGATTTCTGTGAAACAGAAAGCTGCGGCACAGATCGGTTAACGACGCTAACATTAATAATGAGGTGTTTTTTAAATGTTGCATAAGTAGAGCAAAATCCCATACCCAAAAATTCTACCGGAGATTGATTCTCTTACCAGCTGTTATTCAGGTTTACTCGATGGACGTTGCTTCGGAACGATCAGCTTTACGTTGAACACTATTGCTCTGGCTTCCGCCTGTTTGTCCATCCGTCTATCTGCCTTTCCACTACGACATTTTGCAAGCATATAGCGTACGGTTATGGAAATCTTATCCCGAACTCAAATGGGGTTTCGAATTGTGCGCGCAGCGTTATCACCGTTTCCTTAACGTTATCACATGGCCTCTTATCGTCCTGTCACTTCACTTCACACAGTTTCGATGCAGCCGCGTGAAAAAGCGCAGATCAGCGCGTTCCTCGTATGAAGTCTCACCTCTTGGTAATACGTTAGAACTTCAATTCAAATAGGTAGGGCTTCCGATTGTTTCTCCAACTTGAGATAAGTTTGAGAGTAGTCGCATGGTTGCACTTTTAGACTAGTTGAGAGAGTTGATGCTTTCGGTACAGGATCGAAAAGAGGAGGCTTTAACAAAGCATTGAGTGAGTTTAGGCAAAGGTGGCAAGAGATTTGAAAAAGAAAACCTTTTCTATTTTATGTGATGAATTTTTTATGGTCACGCAAACGTAGAGCAAAGTTTTGTTGGTAGGTGAATACAGGTAACTGATTGAGTAAAGGCCGGAAAATTCATGCCATCGATAATCGTTGCTGAGAAAACGAGCGCAATCTTCTTTTTGTGGAGGAAAGGGGGGGTGGGGGGAGGGGGGTGGATGTTGCATTCAGGCGCGAAAGCAGCTCACGCTTGGTCGGTCACACGTATTCCACACCAAGAGGCGCAGCAACCAGCGTTCGTACTTCTTCGGTGCAGTGGTGCAACAAAAAAGCGCAATCACTTCAAACAAACAAATCACTGGTGCACTGACGTCCGAAGTTTTGGTCACTGCCGTGCTCACTAGAGGGTCGGGCCCGCTCAACTCACAGGTCGTTCAAGCAATCCTGGGGTACATCCATGTTCACCCGCGATCCTGTCTCACCCGCCACCCAGCTCGCTTCGGCAGTCACGCGCGTCAGGTCCACTATTTTTCGCAGCAACAGTTCGCAACTGGATTTGAGAATAACGCTTACTCGATGTGTTCCATACAAGCCTGTCACTAAACCAACAACAAAATCGTATTATAACTACCCGCTGCCCAATATCCACTATTCATCACTGCTTCATTTCCATTTCACCATCGTTTCGCGTCACTGTGTTGATTGAAAGGAAACTGCGTTTTAACACTCCTTATCTGCGATCAATTGCATACTACATATGCGCGATGGGAAGATTTCGCTATTGCGAACGGGAAGTTCGGTCTACACATGTGTCGCTTATTCAGCCGTCGTGATTTCGAGTCGTTTTTCTACTCAGTTGGATGGTTAGGTTGTTCACGCGGGTATAGTTTCTTGTTCTATGTGTCCAGCGCTTTTGGTCCGTCGCTGTACTGCAAAAAAATTTCTGAATAAACGCCATCACCCACAACGGGAAGTTTTTCACTTTTTTTTGACCATTTGATGCACTCGAAAAGGTCGTGGAAAAGAGCTGTGCAAATTGTGGAATGGATTTTATGTGTATATGAAGAACCAGTTATTAGTTGCTGGGAATTATGGTAAATGCAGTCTCATTAATGGCTTTACTACTAATAGTCATTCTGATTTCTCGTATGCAGTATTGCTCCTTCGAGCTTATTATAATCTTTTGCCTATCTTACGATCTTCGTATCAGTTTTCGCATTGATTTTCGATTGCTTTTACCGTAATTTTTGATTTTCGTAAAATTTTTTTTTTTTTCAACAATTTGGATCAAAGGACTAAAAATCAGTTTGATCTTGCATTGTTCATGTTTTCATTTCGAGGAAAGATTTTTTGCATATTATTTTTTGTTACGGGATATTCTCCATGTACCAATTGCTCCTATAATTATTTCATCCATGAAATGATGCTGGTATATATTTTAATATAATGGATTTCTGGTGATCAATTACTCCTATAATTATTTCATCCATGAAATGGTGCTCATATATATTTTCATTTAATGGATTTTTGGTCACGCTTTTGGCAGTCATTTTTCGGATCACTTTTAACGCAACGAATATTTTCTTTGAGGTTTTTCGTAAATATTAGAAATCTTATAAACAGTTTGTCAAAGTAAATATTATGTTTTTGGAAGTATCATTTTTTTGCGACATCGTTTTCGCTTAATCCATTTTTGGTGAACATTTCATTGCGGTCATTTTTCAGTCGACAACAATAAAATTGATCGGCATGTGTTTTGTTAAACATGGTAGAACTGTTGTCGGTTTCTAATTCTGATGCGTTCATTAATGTGGTCCAATGGCTGCTACAGTGTTGTTGGCACGCCGGGTATAATGTGACAAATTAGTGGAAGGTACGTGCAGTGGGTTAACAGGAGAAGTTGAGGTTTATGGCATTCATTTATGTGGGATGAACGTTTGAGCTTAAGTTGTGCATGTTGCCTACATGAGCAGTGATCTCTGAATGTAGAAACGGCGTGGGGTACTGTAATTGGTAGTATTTGAGTAGGGATTAAGAGTGAAAAGGTTACTCTTGTCATTTCTACAAAGCGATGATGGAGTAGGGTGGTCAATTTGGTCGAAGAGCACATTGCATTGTAAAGTGTTGGCGGAGGTTCAATGTGTGCAGATGCAAAGGCATTGTTCCATAGCCGCGTCGCAGAGTTGGCATTAATGGCAGTCACGCGCAATAAGAGCGGTTTTTCTGTGAACAGATGCTTGTTATGGTTGAGCTACGTAGCAGCCATGTGCGCTACAAGTTGGGCAGAGAAATCGGCGAACATGGGAATGTTGATGTTTTTGTGTTACAACTGGGAGCATGCGTATATCTATATGACGGTTATTCGGTCTTTGTTTAGTCAGCAGGGTTTGTAATTTTGTTGTTGCGAATTTTTGCAATTTTTTGAGTGGTGCGATTCTATTTTTTTTGGATGACTCTTGTGTAGTTTGCATGTTCAATACCCTATGCATGAGCGATGCTGAGCTGTGGTGCTGTAATATTGAAGAAGACAGGTTGTAGTAGGCAGAACTTACCAGTGCGGTAATGCTGATTGCCTAGACATGAGTCGGTTATGATGTTGTTTATTGCAAGAACATTCACTTTTTTATCTCTTCAAGGCTCGTTGTGTGTTAGGTAATAGTTTCGAGGTTGACAGAGATGAGTTTTGTGCGCAGCGAGTAGACTTCTTTTAAGAAGCCGTTGATAAATGGAGATTCTCCAGTGTGTAACGTACTTATGCTTTGGCTGCGCTCCATTATTCCGCCGTTTTTCCTTTTCACTCAAATTTGATAGTGGAGTGATCATTAAAGTAAACGAGACTTTCACTTTACTCAAACTTTATAGTAAAGCTAATGGAGTAATCTCGTGTATAATCAGTCCTAAGATGAGTTGAATTGTGTCCGCGCAACGAGTTCGTATGGAAATTGAATTATTGTGAAATGAATGAAGAGGTTTTTTGAGCGTAATCATTAATCTGCTTAACCGGAGAAGATCATAAAAGCTGAAGCCAAATTATAAGCTTCGTTAAATTGTGGAGAATTAACCAAATAAAATGACCTCACTAACCGTTTATTATTGCAATTTTTCCCGAAATTGTGCACACTCATCTTCAACTGTTACCGTTCCACTCGAATTGCCGTTAAAGTAAATGGAGGAGTTCATACATATAATCATCAATATATTTAACGCAAAAAAGCTCGAAATTAAAATCGAGGTTATTGCAATCTCAGCAGTTTTCCTCGTAAATGCGGCCATTTTTTCCGAAGGCGTTATAATCTGCCTCACATACCCTTTATATGCCTCTCTCTGCAAATATTCGCGCTCCCCTTTTCTGTACTGAATTTTGCCTCGAGGCTTTTATAGATAATTTGTTCTTGAGATCATCAAGGCGTTTGCTGATAGCTTAGTCTGTCTCAAGTCGCTCTTTCCCCTGCTATGCAAGAAGGCAGTTGATCTGCGTTCTGCTGATCTGCCTCACTCCTTACATGCACCTCTCCGCTCTGACAATAGATGTAGTACTTCTAGGGCATGCACGAGCCACTGACCAATTTAGCCGCACTTGAAGCATGCTGTTGCAGCGGACGAAGCACTGATGTGGGCCGCGCCCCCGTTACTGATGTCTATGTTGCTCATACAAAAGCAGTTACCTGCTCCTCAGTCACATGTGGTTGGCCATCGGTTCCAATATCGACGGATTGATCCAACTTAGAGCCATGTCGTGGTCTATAATAAAATATTATTGCGCCCAGACCACGAAACGCTGTTGTAGGAAGTAACCAGCCCAACCACGAAAAAAATAGGCGAGTATATGACTCGCAAAGAGTTCGCCACTCACTTTGGTGGGATGCAGCCAAAATTAAGTCAGCGTATACAGGCCCTCAGTGGGCTCTCGGTTCAGTGGCACACAGCCACACTGAAATCGGCGGATACAAGTCCACGTTGAGCTGCTCTTAGCTCACTTGTGTGGTATTCGGCCATAACAATTATTGGCGAGTGCGCAACTCGCTATTCAGCGTTCTGAGCACGCAGCTCAGAATATGCAGAACCTGGGTTGCCTAGCCTGGAGCTAGCTGAGCTCCCGTGTAAGGGTTTGCGTGGTTTCTGTTGTGGCTTGACAGGTGCTTTGTGAAGCCGGCACAATAAGAGAGGGGTTGAAATTTAATTAAACCTTCAAACAAACTTCGCACTGATTCATAAACAAAAGAGAGGTCGCAGATGGAGGGATAACAAGCGCTAGCCCTAAAAGGGCTCCGACACTGTCCGTGGTGCCTCCGTTGCGCAACCTCCGACGATCAACGACCAAACACAGCTCTAAGCTGGCGTGCTCATAATACCTCGAGCCCTAGACGATGAGGTCGAAGCAAATGCTAACTCTGAAAGCAATTGTGATCCCCTTTTATCCACCCCGAGTTTTGTCTCGGGGCGTGTACAGCTGATATGTTCTGCCTTGAGATCATCGAGAGGTTTGCTAACAACTTAATCTGTCTCGAGTCACTCTTTTCGCTGCTGTGCAGCAGGCAGTTGACCTGCATTTTGCTGTCCTCCCTCACGTGCACCTTACAAAGTGACCAGAAGTAAGAAGAAACATGTACAGATGTTCCTGGACAAAGTGCCATGGGAGTGATTTCTTGTGGAGCAAACTGTGCATTTAGTAATCGTTCTGTTTAATAACAGAAAAAAAAGTGCTGGAAGCAGATATCAGGAAAACTCATATGGAAATGTTGCATATATTAATGCAGTCACTGTTTGAAGCGCTAACAATCGTTTTCGCACGAATTTTTTTCCTGAAGTTATGCTTTTATTCCTTTCAATTACTATGCTGTAAATAGCGCCAGTTTTGCATATAATGGCTGCTATGTAGCAAAAGTTGTACAAGTTTGGAAGTACAGTCGAAGAGTCGATGTTTTCACACGATTTTTTCAAGTCCTTATTTTTCGTTTAATTACTGTTCTCGCCCAATTACATAGCACAGGTTTTGCACGAAGTCATATTTGACAATAATTTTGCAATTTGGTATTAATTTAAAGTAACTCATTGCTATTTCATTTAGAACTCGTCCATAAATTTGATCAGCCTTGCAGTTGTGATGCGTGCGCAAATATTGCCTCGCCCAAAATCGAGAAGTTTAGAGAAATTTCAATGAAAGAGCTAAACGTGTCTTCTCCCAGCGGTTTTCGCGCTGAGTTATGTGAAGTAAAAATCTAAACCAAGAAGCTCTTTCTAAGACCAAGGAACCTTAGAAATGCTGAAGTTGCTAGGATGTTTTCCATTTCCGTTTGAGGTACTTCAGAGTGAAAAGGAGATAAGGATTCTCTAAGCAAGTTTGTACGGAGGCCATCCTGTAAAAGAGACGTGAAGATGTGGATTAAATTTGAAGGGAAGTGATAATGTTAAAAATGCAGTGAAATCAATAAAACTCAGTGCTTTTTTAATCCCAATAATTTTTTAATCCACTGAGGAGAATTAATTCAATCGAAAATTCCTTCGAATATGCAGCATGGAACAAGCTTGCAATTAGGAACGTGATGTGCGTTATCCGTTTTTGCCAGAATGCTGCTTTGAGCAGGTGGACTTTATAATTGTTGTTACACCCCTTTCCGCTCTTCCCATCCGCTTGAGGTGCATACTGTGTATTCCTCGCGGCGGTAGATAAATCACCCGTGGGATTTATTACATTACTCTTTCGGAAGTTCTTGAGGATATACATACCATCTGTTTGAAACTCGAAAGATGCCTCGATGATTTTGTTATCCGAATTAAGAGATGATGTGCCTAATGGTGAGTAGATATCGCGTACAAAGCTGACTTACAATTCCGAATGCCTTCGAAAATGATTGAGACGATAATTCACTCTTGCGGTGTTTATTCTCCGAAGATTGCATTGGGTGGCTATTATTGTGTACACCTGCGGGACTGGACTATAGAGTATTTCTAGAAGTTAGGAACACGTTTCTAGGACACGGGGCCATTCTTGTGCTAGGCAGAGCTAATTCACAAACGAAACTCTGACTTCCAAATAAGTAACTTACAGAGGAGTGTTCTGGATGAGGATGATTCATTGTCGAGAAGGTTATCGACCACTTTAGCACTGTTGTAGGTATTGACGATATTTCTGCTGCCATAGATAATGACCTGACTGCTGTTGGTAGTAATCTTGACTCGATGCAGCTAAATTAAGTAGTGAAATGCTGCTTAAATTAAGTTAATTAGGTCGTGAAATGCTGCAATCTGTTGATAGTGAAGATGATTATAGGACGATGTTATTATATACATATAGTGAGAGGAATGGCCCTGAAGAATTTTAAATTTGTTAGGTCACATTAGGTGATTTTTCTTCACTGTCATAGGAGCAAAGGAGCAACTGTTTATGGGGAAGACTCTTGCACTACTTGCTGATAGTGAAATGTGGGAAAGAAGATACGCAAAGCGATCCATTCATTTAGGCTACGAAAGCGATTTGGAAGATTGGGATGTTGCAAGATTTCATGGAAAAAAAAAAGAAGCGGGCTGACTGCAGTATTATAAGGACCTAAGAATGTTGATCAATGCGCATAAAAAGGTTATATAAGTGTACCGGATAAAATAAAAATTTATTAAAATAAATGAAGTTGACATCTACTTCATTAGAGTGTGACTTGCAAATGCATTTGTTTGTTACGATCGTGCCATAAAGTTCATATTAACTAATTACTTATCTCCAATTTGAAATGCTTTGATTTGCCATTTTTTAACGGTTCTTACTTTCACCCTTCCTCCTCATCTTGCTTTTCTCCCTTGTTCTTTTTATTTAGTTTGTTACTCTTGGGAACGTTTTACAACTTAATGTGGATGCAATGAATTGATTTTCAGCGCTTGATAGTGTCTAAGAGTGGACTGTTGGATAATTTTGACCAAAGTTGCAAAAAAAAAAATTGAAATTTTTATAGGAGTAAGAGCTAATGATCTAAGAATTGCTGTGCCTATCCACTGGACTCGAGATCTTATCATCTCGAGAAGTAAAGCTTTACTCTTTCTAATGAATGGTGTCGAAATAATTTAATGCGCATCTATGTGAGATATACATTTAGTGGCTGAGTGAATTGCGCATTTATTATGCGTTATGTTTTCGAACGCAGATTGCCATTTCCTGTGAAGAAAAACGTAAAATTAGTCTCCAGGCAACGGGTCGTATGCATAGAAATTGCCTGTGATGAGCCCATATGTTTTCCAGAAACATATCTAATAGTGCTTGCGTTATGGCACTTCTCAATCCAGTCTTGCTTTTTTTTTGACATATAAAGTGCTCTTCTATATTTTCTTTTTGAAAATTTCTGCCAGTCGAGGTTGCGGAACGTTGCCTGGGGACATACAGTGGTGGGAGAGGCGGGCATTTCAATAAAAAAAATTTTCTTCGCCGGGAATGGTTGTGTTATTGCCCTTGTTTACTCATTTTGCAGTTTGCGTTGAGTATCGGAAAATTGTCAGTCAAAGTCAGTGCAAAGCTCCAGAGTTTTTCGGCCGTTTACCCGTTCAGCATGTGTGCTCGTTGGACCAGCGACAGAGCATCTGTCTAGTAACCCTAAATAACTTTGAAGTGAGCGCAATAAGTTCTAGATTTCAAAACATTCCTTCGACAGATTTGTGTGAAAGTAGGAATGGAGTCTTTACAATGTGGAAAGCGGCTTAAATAGAACATATGCCTAAATCACTGAAAGCCTGCTGAAAAGCATTTGAAAGGACCATCGGTGCGATTGGCGAGCAAATGCAGTTATAGCTGATAATTTTAGTAAATTTTTTGCTAAAGTTGAATTAATATGGTTGATCTCGTGCATTGCTATGCGAATATTAAATTGAGGATCTTAATAATTAATGCAAATATTCCGGAAATGTATGTTTCGGGGTTTCTTTACCATCTAAATTAGATGTTCGATAGTGAACCATAACATTTGCCAAGTGCGTATCGGCCACCAAATGACCCTCAGAAATGTAATGTTACGTAAACGAACCTAATGATTATTCTGACAGTTTGCCAAGTAACAAACATCAGTAAAGATTCGCAGTCACTTCCTTCACATATTATGCTTCAGTACTGTGGAACTTCCAACGTCGGGTTGATTTCATCAAGTAGAAGTCTCACCTCATAAATGGCCTCAAAGATTGTCCTCTCCGCTTCCTCCCGCCTATTTCCCAACTTAACAAGTGAAATGGCTACAAGCCGTAGGCTTCCAATTTCGGGATACTCATGCTTGCGTTAATGGATTCTGTCTCCAGTAGAATATTGTTGTTTGAAATTAAACGACTAACTGCAGGTGAATAGTAAAACGATATTAAAGAGTACTTCTGAAATCTCGTAAAATTTGAAAATATGCAGTGGAAGTAATTTTGCAAAAGTCAGGATCGAGAACGTTTTGTATATAATATAGCGTTTGTATGTAATATGGCAATATGCTGTTGCTTGTGTGTGATTGTTGTGAGGTTGGACATTGCAAAATTCACTTCGCTGTAATAAGTAAATATTTCCCAATTGAGAGCGAATCAGAGGGAATGATGTCTAAAGTCTTCACGGCAGGTGTCATTTTCGTGCTCGTTAATGTTTGCACTCTGCATAGAGGAGAAATAAGGAGAGATGCCTAGGCTAATCGGCGCTAGGAACGCCATTAAGTTTTTGTCAGCGAACCGAATGGAACTTGAGTTATTGTGATGTTCGAATAAGAGTGTGTGACAGTCAAGGAAATAGAGACGGAAGTAATAGTGTGAGGTGAGGACACGCGCTTGGGTTAACCCTTTGAGTCTACCTTAGAATTTCTCAGCCTCATAAAGTTTATCTCGAGTCCTAGTTCTGAAGAGCCTAATGTGACAAAGACTTCAATAACAAGTTTGTCCAACGTGAGGATGAAAAGGAAGAGAAGAGAACTCGCAGTCTATAGTTTGAATTGAGATAAGCAAAGCGAACCCTGAGGCTGCCACTTTTAGCTAGTCAGGGTAACAGCTATAAGAGAGGGGCAGGTGCGTCATTGTAAAATAATCTTAAAGCTTTCGGTTGTGCCAATGAAATAAAAGTATCGAAGTGATGCTAGGATCGATAAAAATGCTCGCTGGAAGAAGTCCTCTGCTTGTCTATATTTTTTTTTATTTTTGTTTTCGCATTGATTTTTAGTCATAGCAAACTCTTTTTTTAATTTTTCCACATCTTTTGAACGCAAAATTTCAACTTTCTTTCACAAGTTTGTTTATTTCATTATTTCGCCGTAGTTGTGATTCTTTTCCGTTCTCCTTTTCACCACTGCTTTTTTTCGTAATTTCCCATGCCTTATTTTCAAAGCCGGTTTTTTTGCGGTTGCATGTGTTACCCATATTTCTTTTTAATTAAAAAACTCCAAAGAGGCCAAACCTGTATAATGTCCTGCTAATTTCATGAATCTGCTAGTTACTCTTGCCTACTGACCAGATAAACTGGTGGCATAAAACTACGGGCCAAGATAATTCCCAGATTAAAGATTTGAGCCTCCAGCTAAATATTGCATAACGGCTCATCAAGCTTAACGGTGAAACCACAGACCAAAGTAATTCCCAGATCAAAGATTTGAGCCTCCAGCTAAATATTGCAATATTGCATAATATTGCAGGTCAAAATATCTCCCAGACTAAAGATTTGAGCCGCAGATTAAGTATTGCAGCTAAGTATTGCAGCTATGGTGAAACCACAGACCAAAGTAATTCCCAGATCAAAGATTTGAGCCTCCAGCTAAATATTGCATAACGGCTCATCAAGCTTATGGTGAGACCACAGACCAAAGTGATTCTCAGATCAAGGATTTGAGCCTCCGACTAAATATTGCACAATGGCTTATCAAGCTTGTCGTGAAGCTACAGGCTAAAGTAATATCCAGCTCAAAGACTTGAGCCTCCATCAAAACATTGCGTAATGGCTCTTCAAGCTTGTGGTGAAGCATTCCAAAATAATTTCCAGTTCAAAGGTTTGAGCCGGCAGCCAAATATGGGATGATGACTCTCAAAGCTTGTGGTGAAGCTACAGGTGAAAACAATTCCCAGATCAAAGGTTTGAGCCTCCAGCTAAGTATTGCTTAATGGCTCGTCAAGCTTGCCGTGAAGCTACAGGTCGAAATATCTCCCAGACTAAAGATTTGAGCCGCAGATTAAGTATTGCATAATGACTCACCAAGCTTATGGTAAAGCTATAGGCCAAAGTAGTTGCCTGGTCAAAGATTTGAGCCGCCAACCAAGTATTCCACAACGATTTTTCAAGCTTGTGGTGAAGCCACAGGCCAAAATAATTTCCAGATCAAAGGTTTGAGCCTTCAGCTAAATATTGCTTAATGACTGATCAAGCTTGTGGTGAAGTGTTTCTTTCTGTCATATTTTCCAGTCTATAAAGATTGGATACTGAGTTTGAACATTCAGTAAACACGAAACTGTGCTGACTAACTGAACATTGTGAGAAAGTCGAAACGTTAATCACTAAGGGAAATCGAAAGAAGTGTGGTGAAATAATGCGCGGGAATAGTAAAAGCTATAATACAATTAACTGGTTCCGGAAATAAGTATTGCAAGGATTTTTAACTTCTAAAAGTATGTTGGTTGGATTATCTACTTCCGGTCCAAAATTAAACAACTAAACTTAAAGATGAATTTCTGCAGGCAGCCGCTGAAGAGCTGAGCTAGATGATATCTGCGCCCATTAAATGTAAATCATTAAACCAAAAATTGGATTGCCGACTGCATGCAAATGGACTTGAACATATAATTTGGCAGTATAATATTCCTCAAATAAATAATTAGGCATTTATAAGCAAACTGACCGCCTTCGAGAAACTTGGATGAATTCATGCGATGTATGTGAATTGTTTTTCTAAGGTGTAATTTTATTCGTCGAGAAGAAAGGGTCAGTGAGGTGTGATGAGGAGAGAAGTTGTTTTTTAAAATAAATATTTAATACAATATTCGATGCTAATGAGTTGACATTATTTTTTATATCGAGCAACAGGCAATCTGGAATGATATCCCATGAAACGAAATGTCGGTCGCTATCCAGCAAGGGATTGGACGAATTTCCCAGTGCACTTATAAAATATTTTTTAGTTTTAGATAATAAATGGCTATATTTTTTGGACTCTTGAAGTAACGGGTTATAAGTTAATGGATGTTTACCTGTGAAGTTATCGTGTATTAAATACGCTTGTTACGCATTAAGTTTAATAAGTATACAGTTAAGTCTTTGCCGTTGAAATAAACTTATACGACTCCAAAATCACAGATAATCGTAAAGCAACGAGCATTAAAACATTATAGGAGGACTTTTGTGCTTGATTATGATTTGCTCGGTCCCTACATTTGGACTTTATTTAGTATTTAGTGTTAAACGATTATTCTTTTAAGCACTCGATGTGCTCTTGCTAATCTGCTTCAGATGCCTATTTTTGAAGGCAGTCTTTGCCCATCTGGCAAGAGCATTTTCCTATATGAACATCGTTTGAGGCATAGTGGTGGGAGAGGAGGGCATTTTATTCAGAAAAACATTTTGTGTAGCAGCTCGTCTGTTACAATTCTACTTCAACAAAATATCTGTGATGCACCGATATTTGAATGAGTGAATGGAGTGAAAGATTAGTAAATTGTATGCATCCGTCTATTAGAGAAAGTTGCGTGATTTGGTCGATCTGTTTATTATGCATGGCTTCAATTATTTCATGACCGCTTTCAATTAAGGCACCGCTGTTGGTCGCCCTCCACATTAAAATGAGTGTCATTGGACGTTCTATTCAATAGGCAAATTTACTGAATAATGCTGCAGAGAAGCATCCACTTATAACGACACCAACACATCACGACGATTCATAATCAGCCTATTAGCTTTTCTACTCGTTAGCATTTCAAATGCACGTTTCCCGCTTACAAGCAAAATTACCCCCCCCCCTCCCCCCCCGCGGACTCTTTAAACAATTTTTGCATGGGAGATGCCTTCTCGAATGTGTTCATGCTGTCCCTCCTCCCCCCCCTCCCCGTCGCTTGTGTAAGTCGGCTATGAAGTCTGTTCTGAATTTTTGTTTCGCTCTCACCTTGTTGCACATCCACAAGTCGGATAGAATGAATGTTCATAGAATGAAATGCAATAATTTCATCTCCACTTTATGAGAAATCCCTCCCACCTTTCGAATGTGCGATTTTCCGCTCTGATTTGAGCGAAGTATTATTGTTTTGTGGAAATTTTCATGATTTCGAAGTTTTCAGCATTATTTTTGGTATTTCTTCTCGGTGATAATATTTTTGATGATAATATTTTTGGCTCAATTTTGGAGAATTTTTATGGGTTTTTATGGTTTTATGTTTCAAATAACAATTTTCGCACAAATGGTGTTTCGCATAAGTTTCGGTGAGTCCAAATAAACTTTTTTTTTCTCATGCTGTGTGTTGGACAAGGCAAAACGACACAATACTGGATCGCCTTGACGAGCGATCGGAACAATGATGAGAGGAACAACTGGTAGCATCGAGAGTGGTAGGTCAGTATCCAGAAAGGACTACAGGACACAGAGGCGTTGGAGATGTTTTAAAAACGACCTGAAAGCCTCACTGTTATCAGTATAGAAATTGCGGTTAAGGTGAATTCCGGACCTCGGAGGAAGTGGCAGAACACTAGAAAACGAAGGTCAGAGGCTTTGTCTGCTGCCGGGCCCGACAACGTAATACGTACATCAGTTTTGGTACACTCAGAGGGTTGCAGTAATGCCCCAATTTGTTGTGTATCTCTCACTCGGTGAGTGCCTGAGTAGGCTTCCACAGAATCGGACGGGTGCAACAACCAACGAAAACCTTGACGGCAGACACTTAACGACTTCTTCATAAAGGCTCGTCCCGACAGATAGGGCGTTTTAAGACACCGTCTGATTTCTACAATATGGAATCGCTAGTAGGACAATTCCACGTTCATTGAAGCTTCGAAAGTAACACGGCACTTAGCGTCTGCACTCTTCAGGTGACGTAGGATGCAGTGCAGAACGCGCTGCGCAATTTTCAGTAAGTTAAGCGAATAGGTGGCCAACTACCATTCTGTAAAGCCAAAACTGCAGGCAAAATCGAATAACACTTCCGATTGGTCAATGGGTTCAATATTTCTCATGTCACGAAATGAAAACAGCTTCCTATAAATCAATGAATTCAATGCGCACATGCTAAGGGAGCACTACATTCATACTTACATTTATCATCACAAACCTACCGATTCCAACGATCAGGCATTGCACGGTAAAATAGATCCGATACGATGTAAATNACGGTAAAAAACTATAGGTTCGCGTTATGCATTCGCTATAAAGTTTTATGTACACAGCAGGGTTAAAGTAACGGTGGTAGATGGATTGATAGTGGAGGCACGTAGTGTAATTCTTCTTCCGTCGTTTTCTCTCATAAAGAGAAAGCCGATGAAGTTTAAAGTTTTCCCACAGATAGTTGTAGACTTTGACTGACTCGACCTTAGGGCTCTTCTACGATCCAAGACCTTACGGCGGACCTTTCAAGTACACTCCTTAAACTTGATAAGTGAGTATCTGATATCCATAGACAAAAAACTTTACAACAGGCAAGACGATGTAAGTTTCGCATAGTCGCTGCTATAAATGCTGTGGCGTACATTGTGGAGATCAACAAGATGAACATATGAGTAACAATTGTAGTAAAATCCTGTTCACAGCCCCTTGGGATGTTTAGATTTCGAAACTTCCGGGCCGGGTCCCCAATCTTGAAAAAGAAGTGCGCCGGCGGCAACTTCCTTCCAGCCGAACATGACATTGTACGGCCCGGGGTAGACGTATGATGGGGGTTAGAGGAAGGGGGCGGGGATAAGAGGAACGAAGTGAGGGAGTTTGCCTCTTTTTGAAAGAAAGTGTAACGAAGTTGTGATCGGAACGTCGCAATACAATTTTGGCATGACAAAGATACAGGAATTCGCAGGACTATATGATGCAATGATAACGAATTAGATGAAATAAATATGCAGAACATCGACCAAATGCAATACGAACAAAAAGACAGAGCAAGAAGTACGGTTGTCGAAGTCGAACGTTTTCTGCAGTCTCTAGCCTGGTTCTTTACAATTAGACAAACTTCGAAGCTATAACATCGACAAGCGCTAAAGGATGGGCTCCACTGGAAAAGAATTTTCGAATGCTTCCTAGAGAAGCCGATGAAAGCTTTGGCCACGTGATTTCTTGAAAGAAGGAAGGCTAGAAATTTAGATGTGCCTTTCAGAATCATGGAATCGGAGTGGGAGTTTCGCTGCAGAGTAACCGAGTTTTCCAGTCAACTTCCGCGTTAAGAACGGAAATCCCCGACGATATGTACACAGCATAAATATTCGAAGGTGAACAGCGATGTTGATACTGCGTGAATATAAAACGAACATTAGAAGCCATTGGCAATATCTGAGTGTTACACGTGTATTAACCACAGTTTGCATTCTCCATGGCTAATATTTATGCGTGTCCCACAACGTTACATGAACTTCCTATAATATGCTTGTTCGAAGATATAGACATTCAACGTTTTTTTGAAACTTCTACGCACACCTCATTAAATTTTGTGACACTTCACAAAATTCCACCTCCCCTCTCCCTCTCCCACTCCCCCAAACTGAATAGTACTCTGTCTCTACTATTCGAGTTGGCCTCAATGCCGGAAAAATTAGCAAAGAATAACTGTAGAACACTAAACGAAGCAAAACAGATACATCCATTAGTAATGAACGATATAGAATTCATGAAATTCAAAAAAGACATCAATAAATTCATAAAATGATTAGAACAGAGTAAACAGGTGAATTTTTCTGTAGACATATAACTCTGCGTTGACGCATTTCTTATTCCTATATAAACAGCACAGCAGCATAAATTCGTTTTAGTGACTCCAACTGAGGAACTATCAGCCCCAATTTATCAATCAGACGATGAACCTTCGAATGTTATGAAAAATTTTTGAGGGAAAGATAGTAGGGGCAAGATAACTTGTTACTGTACACAAGGAGAAAAGGAAACGATCTGAGGCTGTAACTACGAAGGCAACAAAAATAAAATGATAAAGAAAAAACGTTAGCAATGCCGACGTTTTGAATCCTCCTGATGTACGACACTGGAATTTATAGCAGTAGACTTCGACTGACGTTTAATCGCCCTTTTTGATGGTGCACTTTTAACTCTATCAACCTTTGCGTTCGTCATTTCCTTCAATGGTGTCACCCGCTTCGCTTCACCTCTCTTTCGTTGCGTTCCTTTCGGAGTCCCGCTTGCAGCCAATCCCTAGAATAATATTTTTTAAACCATAATCCACGCTTGACTGGATCGTCGGTTTTCCTTCTCACTCATCCTTCATTCCCTTTCCCAGGCGTTAACGTTCTACTGTTTACTAAAAACCTACTTTGGATCATTAATCCCCTATTTTTAAAGATACAATGGTAAGGATGGTATCTTTTTGTGCTACGCATCCCTCCAAATTGGTTTATAAACGAATGCCATTTTCTTTTCAATTTATTTGAAAAGAAATACCAAAATGAGCGTCTATTTAATAGCTAACGGAGGACATCCAGTGTGTGAATTAGTTATTTGAAAGATTTAAGAAGAAACGCTTTCGAAATGCCAACGAAACGACAGCGGAATATTGATTAAATAAGTGGAAAACATATTCACATAAACCGAATTACTGTGTAACCTGCAACGATCACAAAATTCTTTTCATAAACCAAGTTAACGATGACCCGCCAACAATTCCTCCCAGCAAACTCGCTCACGCTTACCAATCTGTCTCTAACGGCTCGGTAAGCAGCAGCTGCTTTCTGCTTCAAAACAAGAACTATTTTGGCCAAAACTCTCGTTCAGAAACAAGCGGACGATGAGCAGGCAAACAAAGATAAAGACTTCTAGCTGAAAATGCCAAAAATGTGCTGAAACATGCTGCTATATAGCCTCTATCATAGGCATCTCCAATAACAATATCTAGGTGATGTCACATCCCTGAAATATTTTTGTCTTTTTTATGTGGAATAAAGCCTATTATAATGATCAAAACTGGCTTACAATGCAGTCAGCATCGATGGACGCATAAAATTTGCTTCTCGCCTCTTTGACGTCTTCACCCGGTATCATGGAATATTCGAATCTAGAAGCAAATTCAATAAGACCTACCAATCTCTTCACTTTTTAGCTCATCCCCTCATAAACAATTCAAAGGGTCTCCTAGTTAAATAATAAAGCCTTTAACACTTAAAAAGGTAAACAAAAACGAGTTGGACACCTTTAAAAAAAAACGTCTGTCCTATTCTGCGTGCAAATCGTCATATCATGTCATACAACCAACCGTTCACATAAATTCCTGCAAAACCTACACATCTTTAGAGCACTTGAGTTTGCGCCTCACAGTTTACAAACTCCTACGTAGTGTACGGCTCATGGACTTGTGATGCGATGTCGGCGAAAATATTCTGAAGGAAACAGAGTATACAAGCTGCGTTAGTAGGCAATTTCATCATATGCTCGCCATAAAAACGCCGTCAAACTTGGAAGTCAAGCTTTATTACAGTCAAGTGGGAGAGGTGGATCCATGACCCTCCCTGTTTTATATGCGGGATGAGTAATCGAAGATTATACCGCACTTTATATTTCAGAGAGCAAAGGTATCATCCCCGAAGGCAAAAATAGCAAACCTCTTCCCCCATTCACGGCCTGCTAATTTTGAGGCTTATGGAAAACTAGTCCTTGACAAGGCAAAGAGCAAGTATGGGAAATATAAAACTTTAAGAACTTCAAGTAAAATCGCTTGCAAGTGGAAAATTTTCTGTCCTTTGCCAACTAAACCAGTGGATCAATAAAGGCCACAATTCGCAGTCTACTGTAACAAACAGAGACCATTTCGAGCCCGGATCTCTATTTCGCAAGCTACTATTGAGCTGCAAGGAGTGAATTATGGTCAAAAATAATCATGATTAAAATTCACTGAAATTTAGGAGAGCATGCATGAGCTATATCCATATATAAATGAAAAATGTAGATGTCATCCGTGCAGAAATATTCGAAGGATTAAACGCGAAAAACTGAGCAGTTCAGATATAAAAGGATAAAGAATCTCCACCGGACAATACGATCATGAATCTAGCACAAGAAAATACAGTACTTTACTATTGGCAAAAATGAAACCATCACAACATATATGCTCAAACAAACAAATATTCCGTTTGCTCTAAATTAGAGGTGTAAAAGTGGCGTCAAATTTGAGAACTGCGATCTCAGTCGAACCCCTAATCAATAATTATAGCTTTTTAAGCATGATACCTTTCTTGTTCCAACCAAAGT
>JAAVTS010003431.1:0-19367 GCA_022845575.1 Baylisascaris ailuri | reverse complement strand
TATGAATGCACCAAAGCTTTACAAGCGCCCGCAATAAGTCACAAAGCCCTTGCGCAGTTTCTTTGAATGCAGAAAAGATGGAGAACAGGAAGAAAATAGAAATTAATAAGAAATGATATAAACAGTGAAACGGAACCTTTTTGGGCGATGAGAAAAGTGCCTTGAGATACGTAGAAGGAAAACGTAATAATGTCTCCGCATGGACGAATACAATAACCAACGTCTTCTTTGCAGCATGCAGTTCAATTAAGGTTTCGATATGATCGAAAAGCTGCTCCAAGGAGTTGACTCCGGATGCGGCGCTTGAATCGGGCAAACAAGAGATTATCTCACGACATAGACGTCTCGATGATCCTTCTATGACTACACAGTTCACACGAACAAACAGTGCCTGAATGTTTTCTGTTCATACAACGTTAGATAGAGCAAACTCAATGCAACTATGCCACTCATAGGATCTTTATGCGCTTTTCAGATTTGATAAAACGCATCATGCGATGGTTGGCTTATATACACCAAAGGTTTCTTCGGAAACAGAGACAGTAAGTTTTTATTACTCAATAAACCGCCTGCATTATACCGTAATTTCAAAAAAAAAAAACTACCATAATTTTATTTGGATCAGCTGTTTACTTCAAAGAGCAATAGGTGGTAATAACTTGCCTCTCCTCGCTTCTCTAAGTCCTCTATGACGTCATTCAAAACGGCATTCCTATCCGATGATGGAAGACCATGTAAATGGATATGCGTGAGAATGGAACTCTTCAAGCATAGAAGCGTCCCTATTCGCCTCGTATTTGCCGAATGCTCATCTTCCATTTATGCAGGAATGTGCGCACACCTTGACACTATAAATATGCAAATTCAAGAAATACCAAACATTCAAACCGTAAAGCAGGAAAAAAAATCTCTAGTAGTAGAATATAAGTAGATCAGCAGTCGCCAAAGATCACGAATAGCGAAAAGAATACCGTATCTTTTCATCCAGAAACCCCGAAACATGTGCCATCCGAAATTTTTGAACATCGTAATCTATTCCAGGAACAGCTTAAGAAAAGGTGAGGATGGTGGGGGCTTATAAATGAGAAAGTAATAAGCAGTAGCAAAGAAACACACAAAAAAATGACCTGGATTCGCGAATTAAAATATGTTTCACTCTTTTGTTAATTTATGCAACATGTTCCTACCGAAATCGAGAGGTGGCACTCTTGCATAGAACGATGGCAACCCCCGTTGTGAATAGCATTTGCTTGCAAAGAGCAGAGCACGGTAGTGGTGCGTACGCAATGTGGAGCACAAGCTCAGCAGCACTGTTTGCGGTTTCTAACCGGGTTGCCATCGTTCTATACAAGAATACATCATCCGTCTTATGTAGAACCTCGTATGACTATTTACTCTTGAGATGCTGATTAGGTGCATTTATGAATATCGATATGCAAAATAATACAACCGTTATGAATTTGCCTTAGTGCTAGAAAAACAAACAGCATATATTCTTTGCAAAGACAAAGAGTAAAACAAACAAATTTTACAAACGCTCCCTTCATTTACTCTCATACTTTATTTCTGATTCATTCGCCGTTTTTGAACACTCCATTTCGATATATTTTCCCCTATTCAAAGCTATAAAGAGTCGTCGTTTACGCAATGTGAGATTGCCGAGCCGAGTATGCATCAGAGAGTGTGGGGCTGTGCAACCAACCCATCGACGTCCTCTCTTTTTCTATTGGCAGTCATTGCATTTGATTTCGGTGTCATCGCATGTCTGGTACTTTTGCACTCTACATATATTTCTTACCCATCTTTTGTCACCTCCCTCCTCCCCCTCCCTCCCCTCTTCCTCCTTCTATATGTCGATTTAGGGGAATTGCGAACAATCTAAGCATCCTCTTAAATTTAGGTCCTCTAGGCGAAGTGTAACTCACCCTATGCTTTTTTAATTGCTTCCTACTTTCCCCCTCGAACATAGTCCTTCCTGAAATCTGCGAATAAAATAAATCACTTTTTATATCTATGCTTCCATCAAATATGCGTTAATTTTGAAAATTAACCAACATGCATATGATATTTTATGCTTGTAAACTAATGCATATGATGATATGGTATTATTCAGAAAGCAAAGCATTGAATGGAATTTCAATTCTTTTTTTTTTTTTACCAGCTCAGTGGTGAGAATAGTTCAAAATGAAATCTGTTGGTTTATATTTGTGCATTCGAGTTATGGCCATCTTATTGACACTAATAAAATAGCGAGCGTTCATTTTATTGACCATTTTTAATCGAAATATGTTGTGTTACTGTAGTTTCCCACTTGTTTGCACATTGCAAAAATTATTTGCATAATAGAGGTCATCGGATTTTTTGCGTATTGCATATTGCATATTGCAAAAAGTTGTATTTATTGCGTTGAATGTCTTTTATTTCCTTTCAAAAGCGATATCTTAAGGGTTAGAGAGACGATGGATTACAGCGAAAATGATTGCATTTCACATAACAATGGTATTGATGTGTTCTATTTGCAATCGAATGAGACTGCAATCTCAGCAATTAGAGTTGTTGAGAGATGTCTAATTTTGAAGTTGAAAATTGACGCTATTTCTTTTTTTTTTTTTTTTTTGTTGATTTAAAGAGTGTTTCCTCTTTATATCTGCAAACGCTCTGCAAAAGTTATAATAACAGACAATAATATAGCACATCAAGATATAAGCATTATGTATAACACGAATTTGTGTTAGAATTGCCATTTTAGTGCGCATATCGATTCGATTTTTTCGTCGTTATATTTGATATTTGAAAGACACTAGAAGTGGAACGCTGCAAATGCCATAGATTCGCATATTGAATGGAATAAAACATAGCAGTTTTCCGATGAAATTATAGCGTTGTCTTTATATAAAAGCGATTAACACTCATAGCGAATCTAAAAAAAAAAAAAAAAAAAAAAAAAAAAAAAATGAAGAGCATCGATTTGAACGAATTACGGAATGCGAAACGATTATTTTCACCAAAATGCTTATAATTCAGCATTAGGATGGACTAATTTCAAATGAGAAACGAACTATGAATCATCGCTTCGCAAATCACTTTTTATTTGAAACTTTGAAAAATCCACAAAGATTCGATCGCATCCTCAAGCAAATAATAGTACATCTCTAGAAAAAAATGTTTAATATATGTTGTGAGCATTTTCTATGGTTTTACCACTTAAAGACTTCATATTTTGAAAGCAATTTGTATGCGAACACTAGAAGAAGAACAGTGCACTCATAAAACACCATACACTCACAAAAACAAACCCCCCCCCCCTTCCCTCATTCAACATTCTATGACGACCTTCAAAGCTAAATGGTTATCAACCTTGAACGTTTGTTTGGAGAGGGAATCGATTGATCATAAAGGTTACAACTATCAAAGGTCATAATGCTATCTTCATATATATATCACAAAAATATTGCTTTAATGTGATCTTTGAGATTAGTCATTTTATCGAACTTATTAGCTTTCTCTAACAGTTTTTGCTGCAAAAATTTTTCATTACATAACAAAGAGTGAGGGGGGGGGGTTATTTGTGTGAGTATACGGTATTTAATAAGTGCGCTTATTTATAGTTATATTTCAACTAGTATGAAATATTTTGTATATATACTTTAAAATGATTTATAAACATTAACATATGATCAATAATTTCGATGCATCTTTAGAAGTGAGCGGCTAGCAATAAGAATTGGAAGCGATCGTCTGGCAATAACGAATAACGAATCTTTCTTATAAAGCAGCTGTCTCCAGTTATTCATTAGGAATTTATGAATACGACTAGTGTGAAGCATTATTGCCGAATGCATATTGTGGCATTTCCTTTATTATGATTTTGCATTTATTTTGCATTGAAAACGATACGCATTGAACGAATTTAGAATATTGAAGAAAAAACAATTGCATTTTAAATTTTTCAAGCCTTAAGTAGAATTTTTGAGCTAAACGATAATAATTTGAATTTTGATTTTCTTCTAATAGGATACAAATAATATGTAAATTAAGCGACATCTTATAAAAAAATTCGAATAATATGCAAATTAAGTGACACCTTATAAAAAAATTTAAATAATATGCAAATTAAGCGACATCTTATAAAAAAAATTCAAATAATTCTCGTAAGATACCCTTTGGAATATCATTTATTTTTCTATCGTTTTCGATAAACTTTTTGATATATTTAAAAATTTGCTTTATTGTTTTCATCAACTCAAAATAGAATGAGCAAAATTGTCGATTGTATTTGAATGGTCGATCAATTCGATTAATCTGTTTTATAATATCTAAAACGATCACTTCGCATACTTCAACGATAGTTTTCCTATTTGATCTTCATATAATCATGAAACGATTACGATCGTAACAGTGAAATGCTTTGATACTATGAATGGGGGTATATAAAGATTGTTACTGTACATACAATTACTATTGTTCGTTTTGTGATGGTGCTATTTGTTTATTTGTTTTCGATAAATCTTGTATTGGTTATATCGTTTTCCTCTCCATTTCTCTTGCTTCTTCGAAATTTTTGGGCATAGCAATACTTCCTCCCACATATTCGACACCCTTACATCAATATTGCTCCGTTTTTTTTTTTTTTTTTAATGTTATTTAAACTTGCTGCATTATCAACACTGAGATGTGTTCGCCGTGTTTTTTTTTTCTGCATAAAACAAACAATTAAATCCGGAAGAATGCCATTTTATTTTTGTTATGCAAATATGCAAACGAAACATAAAAATAGATGCATCATAAAATTGCTTCATGCCATCGATCAATTTCATTGTGTTACGTCGACTTTCTGCGGTTCGTTTGAAAGTTGTTTTGCCTTTTTTTTTTTTCTGTTTTATTTCTTATCTTAGTGAATAGGAAAATATTATACGCTTTTAGAACGTTGTATTTGTAGAGTGCATTATCGCATATCATATCAATATGTTCGATAGTTTCAACTGGCTAACACGTCAGAAATTTTCGATGTTATTCATGCTATATGATGGTATCCTCTATAGCAATTTTCTCAAGGTTATTCCATTGACTGCGAACGATTAACGCATATAAACGTCTAGGCACTTAAATATGTCTAGAAATTTGTGTGCATTTCACTCCCATCGGTTTTCATCTCGCAAGCAAATAGGTTGCATACAACTATGCTCTCTTGCATTCTGCCCACCTCAGCGAGCACCTTTAGCAAGGAAACATTACATAGTTGTGTCTGTCGCATTTATCAAGAGCGTAGATGTGTTCATATGTTAATAGGTGTGGTCATCCACACAGATTTTGTACGAAAATCCATTTTTCTGTGATTTGATCATCGATGTAAGATGTATGCAAATTTTTTGCGACTTTTAAAACTATTTAGTTTAACTCTAGCTTCGGTGACTAACCGAGTTGAAATTATTGCACAGACATTATGGAAGGATAAGAACCTTCCATTCTTTTTTTGTTGTTTATTGATCCACATAGGTAAACCTGAACAGCTCATGACAGGCGGGCGGCCTATATCAGGAACCTGTGGGACAGAATAAAAAATTAGTCGTACAGTAATCCATCAAACGCGGTATATATGTCGCGTTTGATGGATTACTGTACCATTATTTTTTACATCTTTATGTTTGTGTAGATCGTTCATAGTTACGGATTCTGTAATATTTGGTGTCCTTTCTTAACACTGTAATAATCCGTATGCATCCTAGACGGTGTTTATATGCTTCCATACAATAATCCACAACAACTCGAGTAGGGTATTCATTCTAAATATGTATGATTTGTATAAAGAAAAAATCTGACGTTGTTTACGCAATAATGAACAACTACCTTCAACTCGTTTACACAAATCCTGAATACGGCATCTGAGCGTTTAATATCTAAATAACTGTAAATAGTTGCGCTGAAGTTCAATGAGATCAAAGTTTAGTTGATGTAGTTGCAAAGAATTAAATTTAATGATCTACACTTTTTAAAGTGTAGATCGTTGAATTTAGGGATATCAATGCTATCCCACAATCACCTAAGGAATATCAAATCCACCGTAGAATATCCTCTTCATAAATTTCTATATTTTGCTCTTTCGAATCCCTTAGTACACACAAATCTCACACCTCAGAGTTCAACTATGCAGAATATCCCCTCATATTTGAACATTCGGGAAGCGTGAAAGGCAAACTACATCCCGAAAGCATATATACACAAATTGTCCATATTATTTTTATAGTGTGTCATCGACAGAAGTGTCAGTGCTAGAAGGAAATATCTCCACTTTTCATAAGAGTATAGAATATGATGGGAAATGCTTAAAGAATATTTTAGTATACCTGGAATAAGAGGTGAATGTTGAGGTGATGGTACCTTAACAAAAAGACTATTAAATTTGATGTGTGTGCATTGATTTGTGTGATTTGGCGCCAGAATTATGCGGTCGCGTCGCTTCGCATAACGCACATCTATGATTGTGTTTAGCAGTCAGTCATCAAGTGCAGTGCACATTTGCTCATTTCAGTTGTGAGCTCCTCTCGCTTATTGACTCTTGTTGCGGCGGTGCGAATCTCATTCCACAGAATGGTTCGTTTGATTGCGTTTCTTCCCCATTTTCCTTTTTTTTATTATTATTATTATATTTTACCTTTATTTGAGGTGGTATTATTTGCAGTGGATGAATATTGCTGAACTTTGAGGGCTTTACAGGTAATGGATACTTTAGAATTGTCAAAAAGATGCCGCCATTTAATTATGTTGTCGACAATGAGAGCATGAAAATACCGACTAGTTTTATATGTTTTCGGGGATTTTCTCATTTTCTAAACAATTTAGAAGTTATTCAGAGAGGGTGGGAAGTGTGTTTCTTTTACAATTGTAATATACATCATTTGGAAGAATATTCACAGAAAATAAAAATAAAAAATTTAAATGCACTGCATGTTTTATGTCCAAAATCCCATGAAGTGATTAAATGTCAAAGTTACGAGTTGGTATTACGGCAAATATGAAAATTCGCTTGCAATTCAGACAAGATCAAAAAGCTCAATGCCCCACATAAGCTATAGTTCTACCGACTAAGCTGAGCCTGTTTGAGCAACGAGAACATTTCAAAATCTATTTATCATTTTTCGATGGCGGAAGTTTGGTTTTATTTCTTGTTGCGCACATAGATTGAAAACTTTTTCGGCACACCACATCGCTGACTCATTTGTTCATGTTTTTTTTTTCTTATTACAGCCGGTTGTCGATAAGTGGTTGTTTTTGGAATTTGATATGAATATTGTTTGCATGGAAGTTTCTTCCACTTTAATGTTGCAAAAAATACGTCTAGAATGAATATTTTTACGTCTTTTAGGAGGGAAAATCGGGATCATTACACAATTTCGATGATATTTAACTGCTTTATTCGGAGGTTTTTAGAAACGTGATCTATCAAATACATCGAAATCGATTTGTTTTGCAATATTGCAATAACAAATCAATGAGGGTTTTCTTGCAATCAAAATCTAAACAAGGAAATAAGCGCATTTCTTTGATTTCAATAAGAAATAAGATGCGTTTTTTCTATTTCAATATAAATTAAAACTCTATTTCATCTCTTGTCTTTAATATTTCATTGAATTTTCTTTAATATTTACATTGAATTTCCACTGAGTATGCACATTAAATCTAGCCGACTTATCGTTGACACGTTTATTTAAGTAAGTAAAGGCCGAAAAATGAATATATCCAATATTCTCATTCATTCCTTTTCTGTATAGCGCCTTATTGGTTGCTATTTTTACCTATGGAAATCGTCACCACAATTGATTCCTTCGTCGCAACTTCCTTTCGCTGATAAATTCGATTTTAGTTTCGACTTCAAAAACCAATCTTTTTATTGTTTGTATAGCGTAAAAAAGGAGAAAAAAATTGTTTTATAAAATTGTTGCTTGTGTTAGTTGAAATGTTATTATTGACAGATGTCTACCAATAGCATTTCATCATTAAGCAGGAAGATGCTTGTCTCATAGAAACCGTTGATGGAAACAGCTGAGTGCTTTGAATGTGATGTCATCGTTTGGTTAGTGTGCAGATATATTTCACTTATTTTATTGATTCTTAATTAGTGCACATTTGTATGGTAAATGGCATCTTATTATGGTGATGTACCCTCAAGCCAGTCCGAAGAATTCCATCGAAGATTGCGAAATTCCTTTATACATTTGGAAATTGCATCTTTCTTTCTTTCCTCAATTCCTTTTTGGCTTTGTTTCATCGTTCATCAAACGATTACGTTACCATTACAACTACTACTTAAGCTTCATCCCAAAAAGTAACTGATTTTTTAACAATCTTTTATGATATGGGTTATTAAATTTTCCACTTGATGGTTGCAAGGCATATTTCTATAGTCAACATATTGGAACGCCATCGATTAAAGTTTTTTTTTTGTTTTGCCAGCATTGTCATTCCATATATCCTAGAGAGAATGCTCTAAGAGTAATGCAGAAAAATCTACAGTAATCAATCTCTATCTAAAACATTTCAGCGTGAAGTCATCTCGGTTCATGTTGGACAAGCTGGTGTGCAGATTGGTAATGCATGCTGGGAGTTGTTCTGTTTGGAACACGGTATCCAACCTGATGGTAAGATGCCATCCGATAAACAAGGTCAGGTCGACGATTCGTTTTCGACGTTCTTCTCGGAGACTGGAACTGGAAGACACGTCCCTCGTGCCATTATGGTCGACCTCGAGCCAACAGTTGTCGGTCAGCTTTCGACTGTTGCGTTAATTTTCGTTTCCTTTTGCGAAACCTCTCCTAGAGACGTCGATGTTCACAATTTTATGCTGTAGAGCAAGTATTGTTTTTATTGCAACATTTATGCATCGACGAGTGCTTATCACCTTCCCATTATGTTCATTTGTTATCATGGAATATGATATAGCAATTAGCGCTCTACTGCAGGTTCTTAATAAACTGACTTTCATAACACTCATTTTTATTTTTTACAACACTAGTATACCATATAACTTTTGAAATATATTCCTTTTTTTGCCTAGAAAGTGTTTGTTTTATTCTGTTGTTTATTGTGATGGGTGATTGCTTAGCACTAGAAATTTCTAATTTAGCATCTTACAGTGGGTAATCACTTTCGTGATTTCTAATCTACGGAACTCCAACCTTACACCTTTATAGGGAAACTTTCGGACATGGGCATAAAGCATATGATGTACCGTCACAGTTCAAGTAGAGTAGATGTTGGATGATGGTTGCAGATGAGATTCGTACGGGAACCTATAAGCAGCTGTTTCATCCCGAGCAAATGGTGACGGGTAAGGAGGATGCCGCCAACAACTATGCACGAGGGCACTACACCATCGGCAAGGAGGTCATCGATCTCGTGTTGGACCGCATTCGTCGCCTTACCGAAAACTGCACCGGGCTGCAAGGTCACTTCTTTGCGGGTTTCGTGCGAGCGAATTGCATAGGGAAATTGTGAAAGCCCAGCTTATGTCGCGAGACTATTTAGTCAACTCGATTTCTGGTATTGGATAATGATACTGTGGCGTTTGAAGGCTCCGAGGAGGGATTGATCGTTTATCAAGGGTTGGTTTTAGGACCGGAGTCAGGTGCAAATTAAGTGAAAACCCGTCGAGGCTTGAGGAAGAGGATGGGGACCAAGCTAGCCCGTATGATTGTGTTAAATTGAAGACATCCGCAAAGACGAGACTGTAAAGTATGTCGTCTTGCGCAGTTCACTGACCACTTCTGAACTGGAAGTAGAAGGTTGATGGAGTTAGAAGAGCAAAGGTTTCTAATGTTTACTCTTCGCATTTTAAGACGGAAGTAGTTTGCCGCATTAGAAAATTTTATGAGTGGGCAGAGTGCTGTCACATTGTGGAATTTCTCTATCGTTGAAATGTATCATAATTTCAGGCTTCCTGATTTTCCATTCGTTCGGAGGAGGAACGGGGTCGGGATTCACATCGCTTCTCATGGAGCGTCTTTCTGTTGACTATGGCAAGAAGAGCAAACTCGAATTCTCGATCTATCCCGCTCCACAAGTATCAACCGCCGTCGTTGAGCCCTACAACTCGATTCTTACCACTCACACGACCCTCGAGCATTCTGATTGTGCGTTCATGGTGGACAACGAGGCAATTTACGATATTTGTCGCCGCAATTTAGACGTCGAGAGACCCTCATACACCAACCTTAATCGTCTTATCTCACAGGTTCGTTGTTTTTTAGATTACTTATAAATTGCGAAAGAAGGGATGGGATGGGATGTTTCTGAATAATGGCTTGGAGTGCACAAATTATATTTGTCACGATAGAGCTTTGATATATTGCAGCATTCTTATATATACCTGACAAAAAGGAAAGTGCTGTCGTTTGTAGGTGGTGTCGTCCATAACGGCTTCTCTTCGTTTTGATGGTGCGCTGAATGTGGATCTGACGGAGTTCCAAACTAATCTGGTGCCATACCCTCGTATCCACTTCCCTCTGGCCACTTATGCACCTGTTATCTCCGCCGAGAAAGCGTATCATGAAGCGCTCTCTGTCGCGGATATTACCAACTCATGTTTCGAACCAGCTAATCAAATGGTTAAGGTATGTTGGCCTTTATCGCAAACAAGCTTTGCGTTATTTTTCCATGATGGTGGAGGAATTTCCTTTGTTGAAAGAGACAATATATGCATTTATTCAATTACTTGTTTTCCGGAGAAGTCGTTATAGCATGCGATTAAGTCTCCAACGTTACGATGCACTTGTTTACCGGAAGATGTTTTTTTTTCTTTCGGTGGATTTCCTCTGATAAGTTGTACAGTTACAGTATAATCAATGGTTTACAGTGTGATCCTCGCCAAGGCAAATATATGGCGGTATGCCTTCTATATCGCGGAGATGTGGTGCCGAAGGACGTGAATCAGGCAATCGCCTCAATTAAAACCAAACGCACAATTCAATTCGTCGATTGGTGCCCTACTGGATTCAAGGTGAGCCGTTGTTGAGCTCAGCAATGATCAATGTGTCAACGATGATTATGCATTGTGTGCCATAGAGAGTTCAAAGAAGAGGAGCGATACGATTTGAGTTTCTTTCATTTGTTTCGTTGCCGTTCTCATGTTACTTTAATCTATTTTCTGAAATAGGTTTTAGAGACGTTTCACTGTTTTGTATGTTCAAGAAAAGTGATATTTTCTGCTGATGTCTTGTTTGCTTTACGATTGTGAAATGCTGAATGTTTTCTATACGTTCATTTAGGTTGGCATCAACTATCAACCACCGACAGTGGTTCCGGGTGGCGATCTTGCAAAAGTACCGAGAGCGGTATGTATGTTGGCAAACACAACCGCTATTCAAGAGGCATGGGCGAGACTCGATTACAAATTCGATCTAATGTATGCAAAAAGGGCATTCGTGCATTGGTATGTCGGCGAGGGCATGGAAGAGGGTGAATTCTCCGAAGCGAGGGAAGATCTGGCCGCATTGGAGAAGGATTATGAAGAGGTAATATCACGCACATGTACTGTTACCACCGTTTCGTGAATGTTATTCTTAGATCATGATAAGGTTTCTGCCGATCGGGTGGATAGGAGAAGATTATATGGGCATTTTATGGCAAAGTATTTAAAGGATGAGGGTATGGGGATTTTTTCTAAATTGGAACGAATTGCGTATTTCAGATTCTTTATGAACATGTCATACATAATTCGTCTAGTACGTAGACAGATTTTATAATTGAGTAGATAGTTCGTCCTTCAGCGAAAAAGCAAGGGTCTATGTGGATTCTTGAGTGAACTGTTCGACGTAACGGTGGCCCCGTCGGGTCTGTTGGCAGCAGTTACGGCTGCGTGAGATGGTCTTTCTGGAGTTGTATCGATGACGAGTGAAAATTGGGGCAGAGAATTTTTGCTTTATAACTTAGATGCGTGAAGTGGTTTCTAACCTTCGTGAAAAGGTCCCCGTTTTCCTCTTCGTTTGTTGTGGAAGGGGATATCTCCTTGCTTTTCTTAGAATTCATTAAAAGATAATCGTTATGAAAGGTATATGGAAATCGGTAGAGAGATGTTTTGATGTGGGAAAATGTGTGCTTAGCTCTTTGGAACGAATAAGTGGATCACGTATTGGGCATTGTAGTGAGATTAAAATAGCTGTTGTCTTCGAATTTCAAGCATTACATTTGTAATGCTTGTAAGTGTGCTTGCTTTCGTTAACAATTCGGAGACGTCATCGTTGCTAATGCTCGTAAATCCAAAGCTTTCATGAAGGAATAGTTTCGATTGATGTCCTTGTCGGTCTGCTGAGGAGGAGAAAGAAAGGAATTTCCGGTTCTATAGCGAGTGAAAGGGGGGTCGGAGAATTTCCGATCTTTACGCAGGTTATGAAAATAATGGCGATATTCGGGACATCCGGACGTTTCATCTATTTAAGTATAGGATGGAAGTTTTCCCCCAAGTTTTCAATCATGAGAATCACTCGACCTATGTTGATCCAGAATGATTGAGTTTATTTTATGTTCTGTCTACGACATCTTACCCTTTTGATGTATCCCTTTGAAGAAGCATTTCCTCCGTCCCCTTACGAGTCCAACATACAGACTTGATGCAATTTCTGTATGGGTCTACGGCTTATTAAAATTTCTGTATGGGAAAGAAAAAATCTAAGAGAGTTTAAAATTACGTTAGTCGAGATGGCTGAATTTCTTTGTTGCTCATATAGCTTTAATAAGAATAGACAATAGAAAGTTTAGGTGCATGGACAGTATTGTAGTAAAATACGAGATGGTAGTTTTCTCTTATGTGGATCGATAAGTTCATTTTGTGGTATGCGAATAGAATTGTTGCTGGTGATGGAATTAGTGGAAGCGTTTGTTGGCATGCCTGTTGAAGAGTATTTGGTGACTAATTTAATGGGATAGATGCGAAGAATGTCTTTGATGGATTAATAGTGTACGTGTGTCTGCAATGTGATTGCTTCTGTGTTTTGAGACCAATGCTTTCGCTATTCATGCATTGTAGTTGCTGTGCATTCCTTGAGGGTCATTAATCGAAGCATAACTCTATGAAGGGGCTATCCTGTGAGGTAATCACAGCAATATTTCAGGTCGCCATCGAATCTCTCGAAGGTGAGAACGAGGGTGAGGAATACTAAACAACGAGATTTGGAGACGTCGACTTCCGATCTTCCCGTCTTCAAGTTCCATCTCAACATTGGCCGTTGTTCCAGTCCGTCGGCTTCTTTCTACATATTCTTTTATCGTTTCACTTTTTGCATCCTATTCGTGTTACTTCCATTGTTGCTTTAACTGTGCAAACCTTTTTTTTTTTGTTATCGTTTTATCGGGGCTCTGACGTTTTATGATGCTTTGCTGTGCTGCATGATGTATGGCTAGTTGAAAGCTTAAGTTCAAATGAATTATGGCACGAGCTTGCACCATTGGAGTAGAACATGGAGTATTGTTGAGTTTTATTTTGATACGGGAGGAGGGAACATATATGAGGTGGAAAAGAAGGGAAGTCTAATAATTGTGATTTGGTTTGATGGAGAAGGTTGAGTGAGGTGATTGTGATCCAGAATTATGCACATAACATCTGAAAAAGAAAAAAAAAATTTCGTTTGTGAGGAGGGAATATTGAATATAGTAATGGTCGAATCGTGTTGTACATAGCCCGCATTTTTGCAGATTTCTTTCATTCCATATGAGCCGATGATGACGATCATTGGTGGGATGTTTCTTTTTTTTTTTTTCGAATGGTACTTTGCTAATTGATATCGAAGTTATGAATAAAATTTCTCGCCACATTTCATCGCATTATTCTAAGATCGCAGAGAGGATTTTACTGTTCCTATGCGTCCCAATACACAAATGGCAGCCGATTCTGCTGCATTTTGGGGTAGTATCTCTAGCGTGTCTGTCATGGTGACCTATTTTCCATCGAAATAAGTTTGTTGAATATGGCAGATGTTTAGGTGGTGATGATGTTCTCGAAATATGCTGCAGATTGTGTATTTGCTGCGGGAATATCAATTTTGCAAAGTGTGACAAGTGAACTGCGTAAATTTTGTTGAAAAGACACTTCGATGATGCACTATGGCGGTGTTTCTTGTAAATATTTGGGGGAGAATCACTGCATGGAACGAGTTTTTTTTTTTTTGGCTAGCAGGAGACGAAGTAGATGAGCGTGATTGGGAATAAAGATTTGAGAAATGGTCTATTCTTGTAGATACGCTATTTCTTTCGATCGATTTATGAGATTGGGCAACCAGGATTGCATTTGAAAAACCTCGACTACCAGTTTGCAGTATCAGACTGCGACAATCGTTTATTGTCACAAAGAATTCAGTCGAAGTTGAGCCATCACCGATATTCCATTGACTTATAGCCTAGTAATTTAAGTTGGCCGATATGATCAAGGCAATTCTTGCGAAGAGCAATGCGTGTAAAGCGTTTCTGAATATTCTTTAGCGATTCGACGGAAAAGAAATAAAGAGGCAACAGGTGGTAGTCTAGGAACGGATTGGCAATTGGGGATGAATGCATTTCGGTAAAGCTCAATGTGCCGGCACGCTTATATAGAACCATGGCATCCCGGTTGTGAACCGCGAACGGAGCTGAGCTCGTGCTCCACATTGCGTACGCACCACTACCGTACTCTGCACTCTGCAACCAGTAATGTGTGCCGAGGTATACAAGGAAATCTGCCGATGGGTTTGTTTCTGAGAGGTGGGAACTACGGTATAGGGGNGGGGGGGGGGGGGCGTCAACATGCAAGGATGAGGTGGTTGTGGTATTTGGTGACAAATGAATCGTTTTCATAGACAACTGAATGGCACGTCATGGAACAGGCATAGACGTCCCTAATATTCTGTGGGTAATATTGGGCTAGAACTCCGCTTAGATTTCCTCCACCGAAAGGATATCATACAGTAAGGTTTTTTCATAAATGAGCCCTGTTGAGGCAATCGGTAATTCTAGATTAACGTTGTCTATTCAGTCTGCTCTTATTTCTAGCAAACCGTCTCCCTCTTCGTCTTGCCCCCTGCGCCACCTCAGTTTTTAAAAATAAGTACCTGATGATAGGATTGAGTGAAAAAAGAGCGATTTAAACATGTGCCATCGCTTCAGAAACCAATTTCCTCGAATATATGAGTTCTTAGCCGTTGAATTTGCAGCGGGATGTATACGATTCTACATGAAACAAATGATTCAACGACAGTCAACTTCAGCGAGTATGGGAAATTCCTTCCCGGAAATGGAATGCAACTGGTCACTGTAGGTGCAAAACATTTACGACTTCACCGTCCCAATCCATATGCCCTTGTACCAGAAACCGACAAGCAATGGAATCAGACGACTCGTCTCGAGTGCATCATCAACGTTCGCCTTCTAGCTCCGGTGAAATCGTTGGCAGTTGCCAGGATACCACGTATGTGTTGTGTTCTCCTCGAAGATTACTTGTGAAGAAGTATGCACTTCAAAATGTTTCATGTTGCTTTTCAGGACAGAATTTAAAAGCATATTAGGCGTTATAGATGTCACCACCATCATTGTTCACTTCTGGAGATGCGCATTTACAAAGTGCATAGATGTGGAATTGCACCTTTATGAATTACGCCAAGATATTCGTGCATATCTCATCAATAAGAGTTCGGAATTCGAATGCAAAAATTTCGTAATCTGCATCTTTATCTACTTCCACTTACCTATATTCAGTTCGATCCTTGATGTGCAAAAAAAAGCTACAAGTACTCAATTATTTACTAAAAAGTTTTGCGTCCATTTCATAGTTCCTAAGGTGGCATATATACGATTTGGATGCAATGCACATACAAAAAGACATATTTCTGCAGATTTGATTGATGTATGAATTCGGCAAAGACCTGCGTACCTTGTTCCGCATATTTTTATTATTTACTGATAGTTAAATTGACTAATCTGCCGAACGCGGTTACAAAAACGCATCTAGTGCCAACCCTGTGCGGGTATAATTTTTTACCCGTTACTTAATTTCGAGGGTAATTTCAATTTTGAAGATAATTTTAAAGGTAATTTTTGTGTATTTCAGAAAATCCATCATGCAACAGCCTTCTACTAGGTTTTGACACTGCAAAACTTTCGGTTGTGGCGTTCAGCGCGGCAGAGCGCTCGTTGAAAACGATCTCACTACACTGCTTCGAGGAGGAGATGCTAAAAGATGGCTACGTCACAGACCTTCCGAGTCCGGTGATCCGTGTTGATCCGGCACAACGATGTGCTGTTATGCTTATTTACGGAAGGTGCATTATTTTACTGTGTTCTCACATAGGTGTGCAACAGCAGACGGATGCTCATAGAAAATTACTTTCATAAACAGTGTAACAAACCTGCCCTACAGTTTACAGTCGTGAAGCATCGATCGAAGTTTATGTGATTTTACTGCAGTTCCGATTTGGTTAATCTATAATATTTCCTACTGTACCCTAAGGAGTTTATTCTGACCGCAGAAGAGGTGTCCTAGGCATGTGAGTGTCAGATCAAAGAGTTCTCAACGAAAAGCGACCTCCCAATCCAAAAAAATGAAATAAAGACGAATTATTCAATTTAAAAACTTTCAGACCTTGAATATTTCAATTTCCATAAATATTTTTTCATATTATAGCTAGAAAGCTATTTGCAACTTGAACTTGAAGAGATCAATGAACTACCACTTGAACGTCCGTGCTTAAGACTTGGGAATAGCTTTGAAGGTTCTCTTTCTAATGTTGCCTGTGCGTCATACGGCGTCAACCTAAGACAAGTAAGACAGTCGAAAGAATCGCTGGCGAATTGAGCGTACAAATGATCGAAAATTTTGAATAGTTAACCTATAGCTTCAAAGAGATGGAGGATTCTTCGTTATTCCCATCCTTTCTCATTCTTTTTGTGGTTTTATACTTGTGATAAAAAGAGATGGTACATAGTGAAATGCTTAAAAATATTTGTATAGACGTTCTAGTTGCGATGTAGATGAGAAAGGAGTCAATTTTAATGATATGGCAGTCTTACTTACAAGCTGTCTAATGCGTATTCTTGCATGAAGGTTTGCACGAAAGGTATCAAATACCTATAATTTCAGATATTTGGCGGTATTACCCTTCGACGATACATCACCGCACTTACACACCTATACGGTTGCGTTGTCGTCTATAGATCCACGTTTGGTCAATGTAATTGACATAGCATTTCTGGATGGATATTATGAGCCAACCCTTCTTTTCTTGTATGAACCCGCTCAGACGACTGCTGGCAGGTTTGTTTTCTTTTTCCGTTTTCCGGAAGCGACCTGAATTATTCATTCATAAGTGGTTATGATAGTATGTACTTGTCTCTATCTGCTGCTGTTCGTTGTTTACTAACAGATAATGTGTTTACTAACGCTTTCTAAATTGCTGAATCAACTGACCAAGGTTGAAACATCCTTTTGATTGTTCACTTGAGACCTCAGTTATATGGGTCAGTTTCGATAGCTCCTTGCTAATGTTCAAAACACAAAGACATATTTACTAGGGAGTTCGATCTCCTGAAATGCCACCCTTTACTATGTTTTAGACGCCAAACGTCATCAGCAGTGTATCGATCGTACTTATTGCTTTTTTTCTTCGCAAAACTTATCGTTTGTTATTACGGTCAATTTATTATAAACCTAAACGTAACAAGTGGTTTAGGGCTTGTGTGCGCTACGATACGGTATGCATGCTTGGTGTATCACTAAATACAAAGGAACAAGTGCATGCCTCTGTGTGGCAGTTGAATAATCTACCCATGGATTGCAACCAGGTTGGCATACAATGCTAGGCGGTTGAGAGGGTGAATGTGCTGTATCTGTGTGAACGAATGGGGAGTCGATATCGCACTCGGACTGGCATTCTCTGCTATATGAATTTTGTGATGCCTTCGCTTATAGATCCCCAAAAAAAGGCAACTAATTAAAAGGTGGGCCAAAATATGTGATTCTTGACCGCAGTGTATTTTTAAATTAATCCAGTTTGAAGTGAGGTCCGTCAGTGGCCGAAAACCCGTGCATCCACGGGGGCTACTATGAGCCAGTCCGCCCAAACGTCGATGAGTAATGATTCATTTTTCAGGCGTATATTTGCAAAGTTGGCTCCTCACGTGGGAACTTTATTTGTTCTTTCAACCTTTCCTTCTCTGCAAGGGGATTCTTCAATGAAACGAATAGTTTGAATTTATTCAACCGGCTCTAAATTTTTATTTTCAGGTTTTAATGATACCACGACCTATCGGTGGTGCATTGATTATCGGTGCAAATGAACTTATCTATCTTAATCAATCGGTTCCTCCATGTGGTAATTGTTTAATTGATGTCTAGTTAAATAGGTTTCTATGCAGTTTCAAAGAAAAATATTTTCATTTCCACATTCATGGTCGTTAAAGATTTAGGGTAACAAATTGAATTTCTACCCGAGATATTCCGATGCTTCTATGCTAGAAATTTTTAAGTTGTTATTATAACTTGCCTATTATGGGTCATGTCAAACTTTGCGAAAAGCAATCACAAATGAAGTATTTTTCAACGTTCTCTAACATTATTGGTATCAGAAACCAAATAAGGAAAGCAATATTCCAAAACTATAGACTTTTCATCTACAAGTCTACAACATGGTAGACTAATGTTTCTTCGAGTAACATCATCGACACCAACAGTTAACATCATAATTTTTAGGTATTCTACTGAATAGTTGCATGGATGGCTTCACCAAATTTCCATTAAAAAGTGAAAAGGAAATGGCTCTGACTCTCGATGGATGTACTGCGTGTGTCATCTCTACCAATAAGGTTAGAACGGATATTTGCCATCATTTGGGTGGTGGAGTTGTAGTTCCACTTCATCCTTTTCATGTACCCAGAGACAGCACCATCTACGTCGCCGATTTGGACCCCCATTTTTAAGAAAATTCCCTAAAATCGATGGAACGGGGTTTCAATGATGGAATCGATAATTCAACAACGTTTATGCATCTCATAAATCATTTCGATGTTTAACGCTCAGCTTCGCGTTGACGCCTTTCGTAAAATGCTTTCAGACCTCATTTTATGGGTTGATGATCAATAGGTGTACTTTATTATTGCCTATCAAATTTACAATATGATCCGACTAATTGCACGTTGCATATACCAAAAAATTGCAATCTGCGTGTGGCCTGCAGAAGTGACGAATAATTTTTAATGTTTCTTATAGTATGAAGCGTTCAATGGTGTTTTTATGGTATTTTATTTTAGGTAGTTGTATGTGCGAGAAGCGGTGCACTATTTATTTTGACATTGGTTGTTGATAGCACCAATTCGGTCAAGTCAATGGAATTCAAACACGAATTTGGTGAGTTATT
>JAAVTS010003430.1:0-19381 GCA_022845575.1 Baylisascaris ailuri | reverse complement strand
ATATATAGGCTGACTATATTAAAAGCAAGCTTCACACAGTTGGATCTGGTAGACTCTTTTCAGGGCGTTAAACGGTCTAAGAAAAAAGCTCGGGCACAATGCAGCAATGCTTCAAATGCCAATCGGCAAGGAGTCGAATTTCAAAGTAAGTTTGTAACTTTGCAATATGATTTTTGTAGCTGTTCGTAAAGATAGAGTTCATTCGTTTAATTACTGTTATTTCAACTTATTAATTATTTATTTGTTCAACAGTAAAGCTGCCTCGAAGACAGCACTGTAATTTTGAAGGAAAAGGGAAGAGGGTGATGTGGGGACAGCTGTAATCATACGTCTTGGGTGGAGGTTTCATTTGATCAATGAAACCAGCATATATTTAAAGTCTAAGTATTTTCTCAAACTATTCCTCAAAGAGTTATTATCTATTTCGCTGCGAACATTAAACTTTCTTTGCTCCATTTTTGCGAATATTTCTTTCATGCTTTATTTCACGGAAATTTGCTTTTTGTTCGAGAACTCGCACATCTGGTTAATTTGTTTTTGCATCGTAGTTCACCTTTATAAACGTCGAGCACATGCACTGAACGGCATGATTAGGACATGTTTCTATAAGCCTGTGATTGCTATGTATCTTATTTCGTTTTTTTATTATATTTTTTATGAAAAGCAAGCATCTTAAAATAACTCGTCAATATTTTCATTATAGGTGTGGCGTTCGTATATTGCGGAATGTTCTTTCCAACGAACGAATAACTCCATATTTTCTTTACGTAACCTTTAAAATTTGTATTTTTTTGCAACATTTATTTTTCAGGGCGTTGTGGATTTAATAGAGGAACAAGCGATATATAATGAAGGGCCGGACGGTGCAGTCCTTCGAAGAGATGAAATTCCTCAAGAATTGAGACCACAAGTGAAAGACTTGCGTCAGGAGTTAATAGGTTATAATTTGTTTCTTTGTTTGTTTTTGGAGGGGATCCGGGAAACGGTGGTATGAAGGTATCGTTGTCATTCGAATGAGCAGAGGAAAATTTTGTTCATACTTATTGATTTCGATTTTTTCCACTGATGAAGGGGTGAAAAGATTGACAGAATTTGAGACTACCAAGAAATAAGAATACCAAAATCTGCTAAAAAAATTTTTTTTAATGCTTCAGGTTTCTTCTACGTGATCCTTCCGGGGAAAAGTGCCACATTGTTTCTGAAGTTTGTTGAATTTCGAGTTGGTTTTTTTCATAGAATTGTTTTTGCAACATCATCTCCCAAATAATTGCAGTCGTGTGGGAATGTTTATTGCCGCTGGAAAATCCTTGTCTTGTTATTCAAGCTTTTTGATAATTTACCTGGCAGTTTTCCCATCAGCACATTTAGCGATTTCTTAGCTTTCTTATCAATGCCGCTAAGTGAAAACTCTAGGCTTATGTTGTTTAAAAATATGGACGTCTTACATGACGTAAAATTTGCAAGTGTTACTTCGTTGACTGCATCTTGTGGGCGTGTGGGGCTTTAAAATTAGTGAAATTGATTTTTCATACAATTTTAGTTACAGGTTGATAGTTGAGAGTGTAGATTTATTGGCAACCAGCAGAAGGCGAGAATAAAGAAGAAGAAAGGAAGAAGTGTGGTTATTTAGTGACATCTTTAAAGTTAGAGTTCATCACCTAAAAAGCAGTCGTTGTGGGGTGTGAATTAATGCAGCCACTCGAGTTTGTTGCCCTTCTTTCTTGGTAGACATTAACGGTAGAAACGCAAACATTATTGCGGGAACCCTGAGATGCTGTCGTATTTGTATGACCGCCATCACAGCAATTCAACTAGAGTTTCACATATTCTCCATCTCTGTGAATGTACTTGTTGTTTCTAAATCCTTTTCTTCTTTCGTAATGCTAAATTGCTATGTAATCTCTTTCCCTTGCTTAATTTGATGGTGCCGTTTGTTGAATGTGCACCATCCATATCATAAGTTGTGAAAGGCTGATAAGGTAGAGGGTGGAATCGTTTACTAATGGTGGAGGTGAAACGGCTGTCGAGAAGGTAGCCATCGAGTTTGATCCGCGAAAATGAGGATCTAGTTCGAATGGCATCAGCGTTATTCATTTAGAGCATTTGGCAAACGGTGATGATGAAATAGGCGAACAATTCCTTAACGACGAAGTGCCATCAACCGAACAGCTGCACGCAGGTATACGACGAGCCGTTATCAAGCGAACATTCATACCGGTGCTCATGGGAAGTGCCCTCAAGAATAAAGGTGTTCAGTTGATGATCGATGCTATTGTTCGCTATTTACCGAATCCGGCCGAAGTGATCAACAAAGCGAATGTCATCAATAAAGAGTAAGTGGATTCTAATTTCTTAACTAAAGAAATGGAATTTAACTGCAAGTTGATGCAGATCCCCAGTGTTTTGGACAGATCATATCTACCGTGTGGTGNAGTGTTTTGGACAGATCATATCTACCGTGTGGTGTGCGATAAAACATGTGGATTTTTTTGAAAGATCTTGAAGGAGAACAATTGTTATTTGAGAACCTCTCTCGGTTTCTAAAAACTTTTGATGAAGTTTCATTAGACAAAAATGGAGAAGTAAAGATTCAAGCTTGCACAATGATGTAAGTCAAACGCATTGAACAGTTAGCTCCAGTTGGAGGTGATGAGGTAGTTGACTTGTTTCAACTAGCTCTCACCCCTTTATTTAAATATTTCTAGAACCGAGAGGGAAGAAACGATTGTGTTAAGCTCGCGACGAGATGGTACTGAACCATTCGTGGGTCTTGCCTTCAAACTTGAGGTATGATTGGGTTTTATTCATTATCAATTCTTCACTTATAAGTATTATAACCGATAGTTGTACGGATGGATAAGATGTTTGGAATGATTTCGCTGGAATAATTTTAATATTAGATGAGAAGGGAAATCACTTTAGTCACCGTGTTGCTTATTTGAGCCTATTGTCGTGCAGAGTTATAGCCGTTGCAGTCGAATATATTGAAGCGAGACTCATCGAAGGTTTTAACTTGCCTTCTACTGATGGGATCGCAACATTAAACGCTCATATGTGGACTTATTTCTTACTAAATATATATTCAGGTGTTTCATAATAACCAAGTACCAGAAATGCCTCAGGTTGTCCTCAATTCACCAGTTTCTTGCCTGATAGTTGCTAATTTCAGGCGGGGAAATATGGTCAGCTAACATACTTTCGTGTTTATCAAGGGCAACTTACGAAGGGTGAAACGATTATAGCGAGCAAGGATGGACGTCGTGTACGTGTGCAAAGATTGGCACGTATGCATGCCGATTCGATGGAGGTTAATCGTGTCTCGTTTTTCTTTTCTCATTTCGAGTGGTAAAATTTGAATTTCAACTATACTTCTAAAATTCAAAAAGCAGCTGCTTTTTGAGTTTCTTTAGATAGGAAAGAACTTTTTAAAGCAAAAATAATCGGTGAAATGACGGTTCGGTTCGGGAATCTCTTTATCATCTTCTTACGGAGATTTCAAAAGTGTATAACACTATAGAATGATTTTTACAGAGAAGAAAATTTTTGTGAAAATCTTTTTACGCCTGAAAAGTTTGAGCATCTTCTCTAATATATTGAATTCTTTTTCTAGTTATAGGGCAGTATGAGGGACGAGGTCAGTAAAATCTTAGGTTTAACAAATTTCAGAAGTGTCTAACACTATAAAATAGTTCGAAACTCAGCAGCACCCAACGAACCGTTATTAATTGTATGGAAAATATCGCATATTACAAATGTTACAATATTTCAACTGCTTTTAGAAATTGCGAGACTATTTATTTCAATCCCTTTCAAAGTTTCATTTCTCTAAAATATGCTTCTGGTGCCATTAAGTTAGTTACGTTCATCTGAACTCATCCATAGTCATCCAGCAGTTTGCGATATCGTATAAACTGCAACAATATGTGAACGCCGCTAATAGAGTTTTTAGAATGGAGACGAAATTGTTCTTTTTTTAACGTTGAAGTGATAATCACTCTTTGATTAAATTGTTATTCATTTGAAGGGAAGCGAAACACTCCGAAGTCGAAGAAACTTGGAGATAGTTCATTTTGTGTTTATATTTCGTTATAATCCTGTTTCAGTGCACAAATTTCTCATTTTTCAAACATCTGTCATTTTCAATATTATTATTTCTTTTTGTTGGGAATTATATATTGTAAAATATACGCTTGAATTTACACCATTTTTAGTATCTCGATAGAATTGCTACTTTCTTGCCTCCTCCTCTCTTCGCTCTTCCCCTCTCCCTCAATACAGCTCCCTATTCGGATGCAGAACTTCCACTCAGAGCCGCTAATAGTGTTTTCGCTGCAGGATATTCAAACAGCATACGCCGGTGATATATGTGCAACGTTCGGATTGGATTGCCATTCCGGTGAAACGTTTTGTGGTGATGAATCACTTATTGCACACTGTGTACGTTTTGTTCCATCATTCTGTTTTTATTTGTGAGTGGTTTTGAACAGGTTATTTACTTTCCGGTTATTTGATTAGTGAGTCAATGATGGTTTTTGAACAGATGTTTGCTTTGTTTTATGTTTTCTGTTACTTCAGCTGTAACAAATTCAAGAATTATTATAAATAAAAAGCCTAGGTTTATTTATTCTTTCCATAGTTGCGAAATATTTCTATTTGAATTCCATATTTCTGAATTTAATTCTGTGTTAAAAATTCATGGATTCACCTAAAGCATTGCACTTATTTAATTTAATTCTTTTGAGGATACTGTCATTGCGATAAGAAGCAGTAAGTAAATAGATAAAGTAGGTAAATTATAGTAAAGTGCATAAATATACCAAAACTTCGAGTTATTTTCTTATCATAGTACGCACAGATCACATTACTTGTTCGTACGTGCAAATTGAGCAGATCAATTTGATAGCCAAGTTGATAGGAGATCAGCTGTGCAAACTGTAGAGTATAGTTTCACTGATATTATGGAAGTTTAGTTTTTCTTAAAGGTTGACTCTGCATGCCAAAGAAGTGCGGCTAGCTTAATTCGTTTCGGGATTATGACCAAATCCTATCGCAAAAATTTCCTCGGCTCAATAGTATTAGGCGACAAGATCGAATAATAAAAGCGCATAAACTGTCTCTAAAATTGTATGTTTGGTAACGTTCGCCGTATCTAATCGTGCTTCTCTGATTCTCCGATCTCAACCTCGACTCCTTGACCGCCCATTTTATGCGTTCATTAAATCACCGGAAGTGGCCATTCTTTTCAGGAATCAATGCACATACCGGAACCGGTGATATCGATGTCAATCAAACCCGTCAACAGGAAGGATGGCGAGAATTTTTTGAAGGCACTAACACGTTTCACTAAAGAAGATCCAACATTCAGACGCGATTACAACAAAGAAGCGAAGGAAACTGTTGTCTCTGGAATGGGCGAATTGCATCTGGTATTATTTCCTTCATCGATATATCCTGCACTTTCGAAAGTGAACGGAGCATGAACAAGATACTATAAGTTTCGCAAAACTTTGAGAGATTATATTTTAGGGACTGAAGACTTGAACATTGATGAATATATAATCGATTGTGTGCTAGTTATATGATAGAGAAGTGCCAATATTTGTCTCGCTGACTAATGGTTTAGGAAGGAGGAGGGAAGTTAGCGAAAACCTCATCAACAGCGCACTTGCTATAGGTGGTTTACTTACATAGTTCGGCGAATCCACAACTTTCTTGAACAGCTTAATGATGGAAATTCTTATTTTATGCGTTGCAGTTCTAGTAAGTTCATTTTAGCACACGACTTTTGATGCTGTCTTCCCCATTTTACATCACTAGCCATTCTTAACTTAGAAGACTCTGTTAACTTTTATGTTTTGATAGCCAATTTCCATTTGAGAGGAAGGGAGGTGGTTAATCTGTGGTATATGAGGTGAGGAAAGGAAGCATGATATCATCTCCTTGATGAGCGCCATTCGGAGTTGGCACACGAAATGGGAAGCATCTTAAAGTTAAACCTCACTTCTGCTTTTAGTTTAACTGGAAATGTTGTTTTAAATGAACCGTCCAGGATAATTGCTGTAATTGCTTGAATAGAGGTCACGGAGCTTGTATCTTTTGTGGCTTCTTTCTTCACGTCTTACTTCGCTCATTTTGCTTGCTGTGTATACAGACTTTTCAGTATTTGTTATATTAATAGTGGAATATTAAACTAGAAGATATGAGACATTGGTATCGTATTTTACTATGTAAGACCTTTCCAAAATGTTGTTTTGGAATGGTTGGTAAAAAGAATAGTTAAAATAAAAAGGAAGGTTTTTCGATAAGGAAAATGATTTCGGAAGATCTTCGGAAAAGAGTTTATATTCTTCACGGATTTCTAGTAGTGGATTTCCTTCCGAAGTACATCCAAGAATCTCTCTATTGATGTATCACTTTGTCAATAGTCTCTTGATTATCACCCAATTTCTCGACGCATTTAGTGGTGACTGAATGCGTGGACATTTTCCATCGTTTCCTAATCATCTCTGAAATGTGGAAAGCTAATTCCTTTCAAAGAAACGATTGACGTCTCTTTCAATTATTATCTTCATTTGTAGGAGATTTATGCGCAACGAATGAAAAACGAATTCAATTGTCCCGTCGAATTGGGTAAACCGACTGTTGCTTATCGAGAATGTGTTGCTGCTCCTTACAAGTATTTTTTTGCTTTTTACTTTTTAAGAAGGTTTTTCATTATTATCGAAGAATTAGCTTTCAGTTTATAATATTATTTGTTTGATCTGCAATAGCATCAAGTGTTTTTTGTTCGTTTTTAATCTCACAGTTACTCATTTTGATTAAATAGGGGAAGGTAGTAAGTCGTGATGGGGGTGGTACGCATATAAGAAAGCTATACTAGCTTATTGAGCACCTCTTTCCACTTTCCGCTCAAAAAAATCTGTTGGTGTTGTTGTGCTGGTGATAAGTGGGCATCATTTCACTCGGATGTGCATTGACCACTTCCTGCTTGCGAGAGCATGTTCACCATCTGCCTGCAGAGGGGAACGTGGGAACTTGTGGTAAACGGTGGTGGAAACATAGTTCCTATTCATATTCTCTGGATGCATGGGATAGATAGCGTAGCTATAGATTTTAATGTGTTATCGATCGGGTTTTCATCGTCATATTTATGCGAGAATGATGCACTTTTGCGAAGACAGCTTATGAATTGAGGTTTCATTACCGTCATAAGAAGCAAACGGGAGGTCAAGGTCAGTTCGGCGAAATTGAAGGCGTCATTGAGCCTCTGCCTCCCGAGAAGAACACATTGATCGAGTTCAGCGATGAGACATTCGGAAACAGTATCCCAAAGAATCTCTTCCCAGCCCTCAAGAAGGTTAGTTTTCAATTGCTTTTCGAATATTTTATATTTAGCTGATATATATGGAAGGTTCCAAGAGGGTTTCTGTTCCTTTCTTATTGTAGGGATGAATTGTGCCCATTCCTCCATCCTCACCAAAATCCCTCATAGCTATGCTCGTAGCGTTATTGAAATGAAGTAATTAAATTCCGTTACATGGTTTATATTAGACAAAATTTTTTTTTCGTATCTCTTCCCCTCTGTTGGAAGCTCAAGGATATGAAAGAACACAAAGCCATTAAGGCAGTACAAGTTTATATTTGCAGGGTTTGGACAACATAGTTGTTGAAGGACCTCTTATAAAAGCACGAATAGCTGGTATAAAGGTGCGAGTGCAAGATGGACAGACGCATATGGTCGATTCGACAGAAATTGCAATGATAAACACAATGCAGAATATGATGAGGGAAGGTAAGCTGTTATTTTGTTCAGCTAAGTTATTTTTCCTTCTCTTCATAGTCTTCGTTACAGTTTCTTCAGAACCGGATATTTTTCGGGAGAAAAAATAAGCAATGAAAGTTCGTAATGCCTGTATCGTTTTGTGGAAAGTTTCCATTCGTTGTCGGCAGTGATTGGAATCATCTTTTTTTGCAGCATTCGAGAAGGCAAAATGGATGCTCTTGGAGCCGATCATGAAAGTTGAAGTAACCGTGCCTTCTGAATTCCAGGTTATTTATTTTAACCTTGTAATCGTGATTGTTAGCCTTATATCTCTGAGTCTGAATGTTTATTGTACATTTACTTCTGGAAGGATGAGGAAGAAGTAGTTCGCAAATGACGGAATGAGGATGTGGAATGAATGATGAGTGAGGAATAAGGAGGACGTTGAGATGAGGAGGAGGAAATGCGGAATGAAATGAGGAAAGCAGATGAGAAAACAAAAAAGCGGTGAAGTGAGTACAAAAAAATATGGCGTCGATGTTATTTCGCAAATACAAAAAAATGCGGCGAACAAACTATTTTCTTTTAAATGGTAACTTTGACGAAGTTTTTGATCAAATTTTATGCATATAATTGTTTTTTTTTTAAAGTCATTCCTCTTTACTCTATTATTTCTGTCAATAAATAGTGTGTTCTGAACGATGAAGTTAAGATGTTCAAATTTATTTCATCGATAGATACAGGCCGAAAACGGATTTTTTAGGTTGCAGGTGTTTTTTACTATTGGTAGCTAGAGTAAGAAACGCGCATCGTGATTGTTTTATTTGCTTTTACTTGTTTTTTTTCCTGTTTTGTTTGCTATTTTCGACGAATTGTATTTGGTGTCACTCTGTCTTTGTGTACTTGTGGATACGTAATTATCTGTCTAGTAATTTTACCTCTCAGTTATGTGAAGGATGATGTATTTGCACAGATAGAGACAGATGCATTGCTTGACTGCATTTTATTAATGCCTGATAGATTCTCTTCTACTTTTACATCCCATTGCTTGTCCATTTCTGGATCTTAGTGGATATTTTGTTACCGATGTGTTTTCCTATAAACCCTGTGTTGAATACTATATGGACTTGCGTTTTTTTAAACTGTCGTGTCTACGCCACAGGCAATGCGACGAATATATGTACATTTGGAAGTTCAAGTTGTTGCTTGAGCCATTTTTTTCTAATATTTTCTCGGTTGCAGGGTAACGTAGTAACTTCGTTAACACAGCGCAACGCTTTAATAACGACAACAGATGTGATTGAAGGCTATACTACGATTATTTGCGAGGTTTGTTCAGTTTTTATTACTTCGTTTTTCATTCGATAGTTCAATGACATCACTTATCACCTTTACTTAATCTACTCCGTGAGGAGCCTTCTGATCGCTGAAAATACTATGGCCTATAAAAGAATTAGGGAACACTTCTGTGCGTAGACGATGAAGGTATTGATTTAGAGATTATTGTAAGTAGTATCTTTTGTGTTTGTTGTGTGTTTCTTAATTAATTAGTCTTTGATAGGGAGGTTGACTTCTTGCACGAAAGGGAATAGGGACATAAACTGACTGGAGTGATTCTGATGAGGTTTGTGATATGCAGTTGATTGAGGCGAATTAAGGTAGGATGTTCGCTAAAAAGAGAGTTATGTTTAGTTGCGATAGTTCCAAATTTAAAGGTTCATTTCAGTGAACGAAATTCCCCGATAAGGTGAGGGCGTTCAGTTTTTTCGTTGTATGCTGTCAAATGTTGCTTTGAGATTTTTCCCTGAAATATTTCAAACTTCCGCATTTTTCCTTTATGTTTATTTTCAGGCTCCATTAAGCGATATGTTTGGCTATATGTCACTTTTACGTTCTGTAACAGAAGGGAAAGGCGAATTCACAATGGAGTATTCAAAGTATGTGACGACTTTGTGAAGTCTAATGTGACCGTTTGTAGTCTTTTTAACGACCTTTGAATGTGCTTTGTTTTATTTCATATGAGAGAGGGATGTAGCAGCCGTTTATTGGAGTCACATTTTTTGATCATGTGCAATGGAATTTTATCTAGCGATTGAAAGGAATATTTCCAATTTTACGAAATGAAATTCAACTGCTGGCGTTTTCAATTTAGTTTCGTTAGAATCCCTTCCCTTCCCCTCCTTCCACCTTCCAAAAAAAAAACGTTATTCTTTTGCAAGCTTATGATATGGCCACCATACGTTTGCTTGAAAAGAGTTGAATATTCTGTTAACTTGTGTTCTTTGTATACTAAAAATACAACCAAAATGTATTGATCATGATATAAGTAGAAGAAGTAATAGAGGTATGCTGGGATTCTCTCTTAATTGGGGAAAAAGTGGAAATTCTTGAGTGAAGCATGGTTTACGTGAAGTAATGGGTTGTTGCTGAGACATTCTATGCTGCGTTAAGTTGGCTTGATTTTTGTGTTGAAAGTCCTTGCAAATCAAAACGCAAGTTTTAAAAATGTTTGATTTGCAAAGAGTATGGTTCGATTTAAAAATGGCCGCATCAGCTGAGTGTTTTGTTAAGTGTGAAGTGGTCTCCACAACTGACAGAAGTTTGTGATGATAGAGAATTCTACTAAAGCTTTTTAGATCACTGAGCTTCATTTTATTTGTGAATCTTGTTCAACAGATAGGACTGGCATTTCATTCTAGCACTGTGTTGCGTGATCTCGAGACATAAGGTCTACGATGCACACGTTAGGCGACAATATCATAATATGGGGTGATTTGAAGAGTTCATATAGCTTGTGGCTCGCAAAGTCACCTTCGGCACACCCTAGACCTATCTCATACGATGTCACCTATCTGCTATTGCAGGTATGCACCGACAAGTAATGAAACGCAAGAGAGCGTAATAAGGGAGTGGAAAATTCTTCATGGTCTATTGGATCCAAGTGCAGAGAAGGACAAGAAGAAACGAAGGAGATAGACAGTTGTATTGCACTTTGTTGATTGTTGCAAGGTTTGTTATCTTGAATGTGTTGTTGGTGTATTTCGTGATAGTGACAGTCTATGTGAACTTTGACCTGTCATAGCTTAGATGAATAAAGCATGAGCAATTGAAAAAAGATGGTTGGAAGATTTGGGAATGTAGTCAGAGTTATGTTAGATCATTAGTTCAGACTAGAGAGGTTGACGGCAATGCTTTGCAAACCTCGGAAAGTAGGGAACCATTTGAAATTCCTAGTCGAAATGATCGCTGTGATCGATTATTTCAGGGAGTATGCTTATCTGAAAGGTTTTTAATATGTATTTTGCGATATATTTCAGCAATAAATATGTGAAATATGCTTGATAATTTTAAATAGTTTACTAAGAAACGTTTCTGTTGTGTATTCGTCATATGTAAGCTAGTATGAATGTTTTTGCTGCACTAGTACAATTACAATATCTGAAAACTTGTGAAGAGAGAGCGATTGATTAAATTGAAACTGATTTTTTGCTTTTTCTTACATTTCATTTATATATTAATAGAGTTGCTATTGCTATTCGTCGTTGTCTATTCGAAAAAGTTCTATGAACTTTCAAGAAAGGCATTAAATTGGTTTCTCAAATGAGTGAGCGGAGTTGAGTTTCTATTCCTCTTGCAAACTTTAACATGTTTCCCATTTTATATAAGTGAACCGAGTTATGCGCTCTATGTAGTCGTTGTTGGAATAGAAGATTCATGAAACTGCTCTATGAAACAATATTATTATTGTATGAGCGTTTGCCGTTAAGGATTGCCAAATGTTCACCAAACTTCGCAAAGATATGTTCAAAGATTTACCATCATCATGTCTTCCGATGAAGTTTAGTGAGGATATATTAAAGTCGCGGGATCAAATTTATGTGAACGAAGATATTTTTCTAAAAAGGGATTGCTGGAGTATTTTAAAAATGGAGAATTCATAAACGATATTTGAGGACTATTTGACATCATTGAAAATGGACGTTCACAGATGTGCGCAACTGATGATGCCGTGTGCAATCACTGAAAAAATGAACTACATAATTCACTTCATACATTAGAATCTCAGAAGTCAATAATCAATTTGCTTTCCCTGCTACAAAAGACAACTCCGCAATAACATTTCGCACGATCCATCTATCCTTCGCTGTTCTTCTCCATGTCGGTCGAACGTTCCTTTCGTGAAAATCTTCCCATCTGCAGGTTCATTGATCCTCCTTTGAGTTTTTGCGATCTCCCATATACCAGTTCAATGATCTGGCGCTCCGCCTGTTGTCAGTTATGCGTGCAACATGACCACCCCAGCATAACTTGTTTATCCGGTATCCAGTTATTACGTTTTTTAGCAATGATCTTCGTCTTATATCTTCATTTTCCACTTCATCGCGAAGCGATATTCGAGCATCGATCTCTCGATCGTTCAATGTGTTATTTGCAGTCGTTTCTCTTCTGCGGCTGTCAAAGCCCACGTTTCGCTGCCGTACGTCATTGCTTTTAAGACTGTAGAATTGAATAACTTCGCTTTTGTTTCTCGCTTAAGTTTGGACTTTAGGATCTGAGATATTTTTTTGAATTTACTCACAAGCGACTGTCTATCTTCGAGATTTCCTCCTTCCTGTCGTTGTCTATCCTGATTGCCGGTCCCAAATAAGCATAGATTTTCACTTCTATAAATTCTTCGCCAAGTTTTATTTCATCGCGAGACAAATCTTTTGACTTCATAAAGTTGATTTTAGTTTTGTTGACCTTCAGATCTATTTGAGCACAGTTGACAATTGTGTTAAGGATAGCTCAGGTTTTTGTTATAATATTTGATGGTTGGTGACAGCCATGTTTGAATTACCTGATCCGGCTACCGAGAAGGTGTAGCATATATTTGTTGCAAAGAAGGTCTCTTTGCGTATATGATTTTCATTCATTGCCAAATATGTAGCGATGCAGATATGAGAGCTATAATGCAGTCACTTCAAAACGACACATTTTCGGTGTATAAGTGCCGCAAGAAATGAGAATTTCATAGAATCCTTTTGTGCTTTTCTTTCTAGGAACATAAACTTGATATTTGATAAATCTCTACAGCATGTTATGCATTAAATGGCAGCCGGTTGTCACAAATAACAAGGATATGCGATTTAATTCAATCTACAAAACAGGAAAAAGCCTCGTAGAGTGAATCTCTTCGATATTAAGTGATGTTGTTTTGAATGCATCTTATTGAATAATATCCATTAACGCACAAATTATGATGTTAAATGATGAATACGTCCAACGGGCCTATAATTAGATATTGGATAATAATGATGCATTCGATCGTATTAATAACGAGAAGAGTGAATCGAGTTTTCACAACGAAATGAAAAGAAAACAATTCAATGATTACATTGTAAATGATTCAAGGTCGATCATATGAAGGACTCTGTTTCAAATTCTATTCGAATCATGCAAACGCAACTCTCAGCAGTAACTTGAGAGAAGTCATCGTTTCGAATTCTCTGTTCCCTTCCAATTTTTTTATTTTTTATTTTTTTTACATATTCCTCTATATATTTTCTTTCATTCACATTACAAATAATGCTGTTTTCTCATCATAATTATATATAGGAAAAATTTGATCGTCTCAAGAGTATTACTAATTCCTTTAGACTCTCGATATAGATGCCTAGTGCAATGTGCATTCCCTAATTAAAGGTATTGGATGTTGTTTACATATTAAAGAAGTCCCCTACTTTTAAACTTTAAGGAGCTTCATCAAGCGTAAAATAGGCTTAGGAGTCTTCGGGTCGAAGTGCTTACATTTCCGGTCTGTGCTAACTTAGTTTGATGCAGTTTTATTTATGACAGTCAGTTTCAATTTGCACTATGCGTTTTTTTCACCTATTTGATGAGAAGCATTGATTTTTTTTTTTTTTTTTTTTTTTTAGCTTAGCATGCCCAGAGAATTACTCCGTCTACAGTTCCATAAATGGGATGACAAAACTGACCACCATGACATCATTATACTGTATTGAGTCGCTGATCATAGCAATTGTTATTCGTAGTAAAGAAATATGTTATAGAAGAGAGTCAAACATCTATGCTTTAGGGATGCGTAATTTGAGTATTTTAATGGAATGCAAATAACGGGAGCTTGCTGAAATGGACTGAAATCATGGTTTTTCTTCGTAATAGTGTTATAATTTGCCATAACATTCGGTAATGTGCGAGAGAGAATTCGTTAGTATTATTGTTTTTATCTTATATAAAGATCGTTGAACTCACCTCTCAAAATTTCCTGTCAGGAAGTTATTCTCTCAATCTTAGATGCTGTATCTGTAAGTATATAACGACAATGCTATAAAATAATCTTCCCCTCCCACCCATTTCTGCACTTCAGTAAACACCTATTGCCATCTCTCATTCAATGAATAAATAGTATATGACTTATCTATGTTATGTATTCTTTTATTACATTTACAAGGCATTCTATTATTCATCCAATCGTATATGTTCTCTTACATTAGAACTATAGTGGCTTTGTAAAGCAAAGCAAAATTTTTATATGAAGTGCTGTCAAAACGTATTGACTTTTCATAGCGTTTTCACGGTAACAATCACCACTAGATGGAGGTGGGATGCTTTGAAATATGATCTGGTTGCGGTGCAGAATGCACCTCTCAACGTATTTCAACCTTTTATGTTTACCTAACTCCCAATGGAATGTAGTCAACTTTTCTTTACATTCGTTCACTTCTTTGTGCCACTTTGCCGATCGTCATTCTAATTAAAGGCGCTTCCACAATTTTCAACGAACAACTATCGATTGAGTATTAACACTTCTTTGGAACGAGTTTCTTTTTTTTTTTTTTTAAAAAAAGCTAATGATCTAGTTCTCTTGTTTTCAACAATATTTCCTCAAAAATTATGTTCGCAAATGAAAACTTTATTGTTATCTCTCATATTTTATAAACGGAATAACTTCTCTACGTTGATAATAATTTTATTTTATTTAGTTCAAGACGTAGAAATATTTAATTATCAAAAAAAAAAAATGTTTTCTTCCCAATGAAAGGTTTTATTCGTAAGAAAAAATTGAGGAAGCCTTCCATTAGTTGTGCTCATTGTTGGCATTCCACTCTGACTAGTGGTTGTTTCGTTTTCTCATATATTTCGATATTCCCTTTCGTGCATCTCTTCATTGTGTTGTTCAATAGTTGATGAATTTCATTATTTGCTTGCTTGTGTATTGATATTCGAGTGGTGCTGATTAATTTCTACTCGCTTTTATAATTCTGTTTTGTCATTGTAACTTATTAATTCGGCTTGTTCCTTTTTTGCAAGTAGCTTAAATAAGCGCACAATATGACTTTATTCCAGTGAATTGTTCTCGTCGAAAAAAAAAGCACTTGGAAGAACATGCATAAAGAGCAAATTGTATAATCAGGAATATAAAATATTGCATGAATAATCGATTTAAATACGCATGATGATTTATATACTCAATGAAAACATCTAATTTTGGCTTTTAAATAAACATGCATGATTTACTAATCACTACAAGAAATAGATAGACTGAGGTGAAAGAGCCCGAATATGATGGATATATACTCGGCAGAAAATATACCCGATAAGCGAAACTAGAATTAACAAATAAGGCAATAAAAGAAAGTAGTGCATAAACAGCAAAATACAAAAATAAATGGAAAGTGAAAAAAGAAACACTGCAAAACATATAAAGAATAAAAAACCCAATTAAACAACACAACAAAAGATGATTATATAAGTTGAGATTCTATTATGTAGTGAGTTTTCTATTACTGAACAAATATTTAAAGATATTTCAATGCGTTCTTTCTATAAACAATTTACATGTTTAATTTTTCTGCATATTTTGTAAAGATTCATGAAAAAAGTGAAAAATTTATCGAAGCGAAATCAACGTCATCGTAAAATATTGTCTGTGTCAGTGGTAGATTGCATCGAAGTTTCCATTCCTCAAAGATATTTAATTCGAAAGAGTTTAATGTTTAGAGATAGTCGCAGTTGAATTTTCATTATGTACGAAAAACTCATTTAGTGTATCTTCGATGAATTTTTTCAATTAAACTCAAATATTTGTCTAATGTACATAAAAAAAAAAAAAAAAAAAACTATAGAGAACATTTCTATCTCACTTGAGGAGGGAGTGCTGTTCTCAACGGCACTTACTAATTACATGCTTTATGAAATTTACAAGTTTTCGATATTACAATATTTTGTTTTTTCCAACTTTATCGCAATAAACGAATTAAATTCACGCAAGTAAAATCAGCTATAATTTTCGTGTTGTTCTTAGCAAGCACAAAAAATCCTCTCCGAGTTGGAAATCGTAATCTATATTTTTGGAATCAGCTGAATAGTGGAAAAAATAGCGCATTGAAAAGTCGTAATTAGTAAGCAGTGAGTCAATTAAGGTTTTTCTGATGAAAGGCCTTTAATTTAGAGCCTAAGAATAGCACAGCAGTTATATATTTTGCAAAAAAAAAAAAACCTCTCAGCAGATGCTTCCTATAAATCAATAATAATTGAAGCTTTTCATCTTTGACCAGAGTTGAATTTATCAAAAACCATGTTTTATTTGACGGCTATAGTACAGTTCAATTTTCGTAGAAAATTTTTTAAACTTAAAATATGCAAAATTTATCGATAATTGTAACATGCTTCTTGTTTTCTCATCAATTGCAACAGTATTGCAATTCATTGCTTTACACTGTCAGAAATTTCTTGGAATATAATGAAGTACACTAGTTAATTCTTGAAAACTTTTTTGCATTGATGATATTCTGCTAAATAAAATCGGCAAAAGTAGGCCACAATTTTCCATTTCTAAACATCAACTAAACATGGTGCAAGATTTTAACATTAGATCACTTCGGCGATATAAATTTGAATCATTGAAAATCTAGGATCGCGGAGATGAATAAACGTGTCGTAAAAATTAATTACATATCTTAAAAAATGCCGAAGGGAAAAACGATGCAACTTAGAATGATATATTTCTTAGAATGTCATAAAATTTTGCATTTTAATGAGATTTCATCAGATGATAGCTCATTTTACGAGAATATTACTATTGAAATTGCAATGAATATTTCAATCGCTCTTCTCGATGTTGCACTAAGCAGATTTTGCATCGGTGTTTTCAGAAATTTGCAAAAACTAGATGATAAAATTTTTTGTTTTTCGCAGAGAGAAGAATGTACGCATAAACATTTTGAAGAAATCGCCGTAAGCTTAAGATAAAGAAAAAGATTTCTTTTTAGTGATGTTCGTTAACTGAGATTATCTTTTAAGAAAATAAAAAAATGACCATTATCATATATTAAAATCGAGGTTAAGTACTATAAACAAATAGCATGGAATTGTTTCTGAACGTTTGTCTTCTTCCCTTTCATATATTATTCGAGACTATTTCATTATGCATAAATATTTTAAAAACTTATTCAATTACGCCTATTGCATACAAGATTTTCTGATAACTTTCTAAAGTTTGGATTAAAAAGAATTAATTTATATTAATTTATTTTTCATTATAAATAATCTAATTAAAGTTTTCAAAATTTGGGTTCGTAAAACTTTACAACTTTTGACAAAACAATCTCATTTGTTTCTCAATGATAACATCTTTGATAACTTCGAATTGAAATTCCATAAGAAACAATATTCTCGCTGCAATAATGAAGAAGGCAATGCTGTATTGCGTGGAATGTGATTGCAATATTAGAAAGTTTGCAAATATTGCAAAAATTATTGCAATATTTGCAAGCTTTCTAATATAAATAGTGAACATTCGTATGATTAATGCAAGCATATCGGACGAGTTTGTTAATTATATTGTGATTGAGCTCTTATTCAATGCAAAAACTTCCTCTTCCTTATCTCTTGCGATATTGGATCAGACGCACACAATTTGCTTACTTTCAAATAGACGTTGCAATTCCTTCACCATTTTAGCAATCATAACCGTTCGTAAATGTAGAATGTATTTCTTTTATGAGCGATATTTCTTATTTCTTGTGAAAATTCCAAATCCTTAATCCCTTCCCACACCCACTTGTCAATCACTATATGATAATGGACAGACGATTCAGGATATATGATGATTCAGTATGTGATTGACGCGTATAGGAAGTCCAATTTGAAAACAATCTTGCAGAAGCCATTTGCAGAACGCTTATGTAAATTGAGTAACTCTCTTAATGATGCAATGCTTTTCAAAAGCGCATATCAATTATATACTCTATGGTTACACAATATTTTTATATATTTTATTGAGGAGCCACAAGTTCATGCTAAAGTCAATGAGCGATCTGTTCATGTCAAAAATATTGAGATAAAAAATTTTGATCAAATGTAGAAAATATTTTGAAAATGAAGGAACTGCTTATATATGACTTAAATTACGTTTTATTGGCTATACAAATGTGAATTTCCATAGTAGCGCTGCCTTTTTCGTAACATTTAGAGTTTGTGCTTAGCAAAGAGTAAAAGTAAAAAGAACAAGTATATGATAGAGCAAAATTATTAGAAAATAAGAGCAAAAAGAAGAATGTCTTTAAAGAGTCAAACTCGTTGATATTGACTGAATGGAGGGTAGAAAGTTCTGAATGCATCACTTTATGATAAATCGAGGAGCCACGGGTTGAAAGAATCTTAAGGTTTGGAAATTCGCAGATCATTTTAGGTGGAACATTTTCTAATGTCTAAGCAATTTATATTCAAATAGCTCGCCGAAAGATCTACCAAATTCTCGATGTTGATATACTGCGTCGATATAACTGCAATTTGCAACGAATAATCCTCTAATGCTCTCTTTTTATGGAAAGGTGGGGCAATATTGGAAGTAAACAGTAGAGTAGATTGGATTTTTTAATGGTATAATACATAAGTATGACATTGGTAATGCAAATTGCAATGATTATTTAAGTTCGACCGCTGCAAAAAAAAAATTCCGTTGAAGTTACATATCATTTTTGCAATTGTTGTTTCATTTCTCATGATATTTTTTTGCTCTAAGAAGCGATCGTGGTAAAATGCTATTGCAAACGTCTCTATTGATGTGAAAGAGAACATTGTGGTTGCGTTCTCGGTTGGTAACAATTGCACTTTCTGCTCATCAAGAACAACTCTTCGGCTCTGTTATACGTTTTCTTTAATGATTTCATTTGCAATTCGAATAATGCAATCACTATTGCAATTCATCGAATTAATAATTATGTATTGGATAATTACTCGACTATAATTTATTTCATTGCAATTATCGAGTGTCTATACATTTTTTAACTGATGACTTTTTTAAAATTTCTTCGACAATATTTTATGAATAATCTATGATGGAATTTGGCTACTCATTTCTGAGTGTTCTATTACTAGTACTGTTTGGTTTTTATAAGATTCGATTATGGATAGCGTTAAATCGATTTAAAAACTCTATGGACTATTTTTCATCGTTCGACATTCTTATGTCCAATTTGTTGTTTAGATTTCTATATTATGTTTCAATGGGTTTATTTATAATATAAAAAATCTCATAGAAAAAGCGACACTATTGAATATATTTTAAACCACTTTGGATAAGAATGTAGACAACTTTTCCATTATTTATTG
>JAAVTS010003429.1:2958-19383 GCA_022845575.1 Baylisascaris ailuri | reverse complement strand
AAAATGTCGCTATGCGATGATTTATATAATGACTTGCTTCGCCCGATACTGCGGCATCGTCCACACGTTAGTGCGCAGTTGTCCTCGAAAAATGGCAGTATTGGTCTTGCCCAACTGCATCGACCCTCCTCCCTCCATCTTTCGCATGATAGGTAAACATCCTGACAGGGTCCTATAAATGTAATGCTGTATTAAACGGCCGATAAGATGTGATAAGGTGAAACCTTCATAAGCCTAACCTCTGAGCACAGTTTGGTGAAAATTTCTTATAGAAGAATGAAATGCTTGTTAGCGGTAGTGAAATAATCATTTAAGGCCGAAAAATCGGATGATTCAGGTTTTCAGCTAATATTTATTAATTATATCGAATGGCGACTCATGGGCCAGCATATCTTTGAGGGCTCTGTGCCAAATCGCAATGCCTGCAACACAAACACAGTGCCTCTAATCCAATAAAACGCCCCATGAGCAGGCTGTCGATAACGAACCTATGGCACTTTAAGTCACGATGGAGAGCCTGTGCTCGAAAATAATGAAATTATAGAGTTGTTGTGTTCATTTCCTACTAAATTCTAAACCCGTTGATGTTTGCCTCACAATTTTAGGGTGCAGTCCAAGCAGTTTAGGTTTTCATAGCTGACTCCAACTTAACCGACAGCGGTATTTATACTTGGTTCCAAATTTATATCTCTATAATTGCTTGATGCAGCCATAAATCAAAATGCTTCAAGTCATGCGAAAGAAGCTTCAAGGTTCAACATTATTCGGTTAATAAGAGGAATCACTTGCTTTTGCATTGGACTCCCATATATCCACGAGGGCATTTGCAACGGTTGCCAGTTCTCCTCTTCATGCACACTCCCTCAGATCCACATGAGCCACGCTGACTTGGATCACAGAAATGCACGACTGAAATGAAACATCACATAGGCACATTTTAGCAGCTTCACTCTTCATCTGTAGCAGGTACACGAAAACACTAAAACAGCCGCCACGATCTATGCGTTCGCAGTCGTTTCGCGTGAATGAGCATGTGATAAACTACTAACAACTAATAGAAATGCGAAATAGTGCACTTAAATTGCAGTTTATATCTTAATTAACTCAACTACCTGCACGAATATTCTATAAAGGGTGTAAACTGATAAATCAACCTTTGTAAAATGTGTGCAACCCTTTTCACATTTAAATACTCAACAGGTTTTCTAAAGTTGCTATATTAGCATACAAAATGGAACAAGAAATTTCACTTTCTTTCCTTAGACATGTCTAACGACCTACCTTATAGTGCACATCACACTCATCAAATTTTGCCACTTTCTTTTCGGTGATTTCGAATTGAAATTTTCCCAATAGTTTCAAGTCAAAACTATGATAAATACAGGCAGATAGACATATATACATATGTAACTAACACATGTGTGTATCACACAAACGCAAAGCATACCTTTATATATGCCCATTTACATGCATATACACATACCTGGATAAGACGACCCATGATACACTTTGACAAAGTAGATTAGCAAATGCTCATAAGGATATAGCTGGGATTTATTTTTCGAAATATTTTAAAAAACAAAGCGATCTGAACTTGTTAAAAATCGAAGTATTTACTTATAAACAATTTACTGTTACTTCATTCAGTTAGTTCATGTCAATGTTTTTTTCGCTGATAGAGCAATTGGATGACAACATTGAAAATAAATAAACTTTAGAAAGAGTAAATGGCGATCACAAAGATTTCTAATTTCCATTTGCTTAACAAAAGTTCCCTTTATCATTTGTTTTCTTTTTTTCTACTTAGAAATAATAAATCTATGAGCTGGCCAATTTTTCATCTAAAATATCTCTTAAGCTCTATCATTTTTAAATGCTCAAAATTGTGATTAGTTAGATTCGTAGCGAAAAATCAAATTCACTAAAAATGAAATGCTGAAAAAAATTAGTCATTGCTAGTGATTTGTAGAATTGTCACTCTATAGGTATTTATAGACTCTCGGAATCATTTAACACCGTTTGCTTATTTTCTTAGTCATTATTCCATTTGCCTATTATGGAGGTAAGAATGTTTTCATAGCTCAACACTTCATAAGATCCTTAAATCACAGTTGACCAAGTTTTGGAATTTTTTTAAAAAATCTGATATCATTTATTTGCTTCCGAGCATTCAATGAGGCAATTTATTAATCTTTTTGATGCAACAACTGTCAGAATTGGTTCATTCAGAATTCACTGTTTGAGAAGGCCTCTTAGAGTTATTGACATACGTAGATTTCATGTGGAATTGCTTGCCTGTCTAATGTCTATAAATAGGGATTATCGTTCAGCCTTATTGAAGCAATCGAATTCGCTTATGTGTATGCATATACTGCAGAATATCATAGATCACTTAGGACACGTTTATCCCTATTTATAGACAATTCACTTTTCGTTCATAACGCAATGCTCACAGAATTTCCTCTTAACGCTTAGAGATATCTTAAGTTCGGCTACATTACTCTATAGAGGTATAGATTGCATACACAGCTATGGCTTCAATGTTCTTAAAACTCTCGGACAAGTAGACACACATATATGTATGCCTAAATGCATGTACGCATATACACGCACACGTACATATATACATGCACATACACACATACATACGTACATATAAGCATATGCCCAGAAGCGATATCTTCGTAATGAGCGTTAGAAACACAAATATGAGGGAACATAAGAAGCAGATATAGCGCTGTCCCATCTGTTAAACCATTCCATTGGTGGTTCTAGTTTTCATTTCGAATTGAGCACATACATGAGGATTTCGTTATATTTATGTGTGGAAGCTTTTCTTACTCGATCTGCCAGCTACTCTGGTCACAAAATAAATTCTTGTACTATGGCGTTTGAAACACATTATTTAACAGTATTTTACCGATAAATTTTCATCAGTGACTAAAGTAGTGCTTTGAGATGTGAGACGAAAGCACTATTCATGATAGATTCCCAATCAAATTCTTCATATCGCTTTCTTTCAATGTTAAAAAAAAAGTTTCGAAAAAATGCTATCATTTTCTATAAATTTTCATCAAGAGCTTTACACTTAAATCTCATTAATTTTTTGGAGGGCTGTTAAAGTACTATGTTGACGCCAGCTGAGAATGAGAGGAATTGGTGACCTCTAATATGCGGGATATTTCATGTGAGAGAATTTTATATATAAGCCACGAGAGGCATTTGCCAATGTTTTGATATGGGTCGAGATGTGTGGTTTGACCAAGTAATTGAAAAGATTGCGTGCATACGAAAGGCAGCCGATTCCCCGAGGGGATATCAGCAAATATCGACGGTCAAACTGCCACTCTTCGCATCATTCTAAAAATTCTTTCCCACCCAACAATGCGCGCATTTCGCGATGCGTTGATGAATGAGCAAAGAAAATAAAAATAAAAAAAGCCTGCATTTTTTTTCACTCTTAAAGGGATCGAGTGAGGAAATCAACGAGGCGATCGCCTTTCATTCTATTCGAACACATAAATTTTCGTTGATATGCTCGAATAATGTTTTTTTCCACGATGAAAATTGAACACAAATTTTCCGAGCATTTTTGTTGTCGTTTTTCTTTCTTTCGTTATTTGTATGCTTCTATTTGGGATTAATATAGATAAATTAATGATTTAATCTCTGCATATATTTTTAGACAAATTTTTTTTTCAACTTCATTGCAATCACTAAATTTATGACTTAAATTTTCTCATCGGTAACGCTTTTCAAAATACGAACTTCTAAACGGCAGCAAAAAAAAAAACATCGCATTAAAAATAATGGCACTTTTTATTGCGTCAACTATGGAAAGAATAAATAACTACTTCGTTTATGTTGTTGACAGCACAGAAGGGACTCGTGAATTATGTTACGTATTGATTGCAATCATCCCCCACCTAGCTCAGGTGTAATAAAATTGTTTCCGAAGAGGAAATGGAATTAATAAAGAGTAAAATTTGAGTAAATTCAAAGTAATTCAGATGTTCCATTAGCAAAAACTGCATTGCTTATTATCATCGATGAATGTTGATGTTAGATATTTTACAGTCTTGCGATTCGTAGACAATTGAAATCCTATTGCAAAGTTGAAAAAATTTTGCAATTTTATTGCAAAGTTTTTGCAAATGAGCATCCAATTCAATGATAATTTGTAACATTTACATTTCTCTAGCACTTTCATGATGAAATTATTCCTATTTATTTGTTTATTCGGTTATTGAATATTGAAGCCACTTAATGATCCTTAAGAAAAAGGTGATCGGCTAAAGTGGCAAGCATCTTTGATAAGCAAAATAACTCACTGCTTTTTGTTGCCACCTGTGCCATTGAGACTGCAAATGCGAACATCAACACCGTCAATATATATAGTGTTGATTTCATGATACCTGAAAAAGAAAACCTTTTTGATCCAATGTTCCAATTAATCTAAAAGCAGCCAAATTTCCTTTACCCGTCATCAATTTTGGCATAAGCCGATTAAATATTATCAATCTTTGCATATTTTCAACTTATTTTTTTCATTATTGCAAATTTCCCAAAAATTTTTCAATCTCTTCCATTTCGTAAAAGCGATTGCTAAAATAATGCAATGAGCAAAATACGATTATTATCACTTCGAAAGAAACTTTAGCTGTCGAGGATTATATATCGAATTTGTATGGTATATCAACGACTAAGTATAAAGTAAGTGAAGAAACCGTTGCGTGGGACATTGTTCGAACCAATTTCGTATTTATTTGGAAATAAACTGTATAGAAAAAATTTTGAAAAAGACGAAAACATTTTAAATCGGATTAATTGTATCATTGCTTAGCCGAATTTACTTCATATTATCAAATCTAGGCCAAACTTGTATTACACTAGCTAGAGCACAACATAAGGAAATATTTGTAATATTGACAATGAATTGATATGATTATTAATGAGCTGAAAATTTCAGATATGTTATTTAAGAAAATTTTTCTCGCTTTAACATTTATTTTCATATATACTGCTCATTTAGGCATTTTGATTCATTTTTTAAGGGAAAAAAATGCAAATCTTGCAGTTAGATAAATTGTTGTACTCAAATGAGATTGCACTTTCCGGTTGAATTTATTTTTTATTTTTTGAAACAATTTGAAATTTTTTGTACGATATTTTGAAAAATAGTCGAATGAAAAGGTGTAATAGGTGAGATGTCTCGCTATTTCTTTTTATTAATGCATCTCTATTCATTGACTAATAATGGCAATTAATAACGCTGAGACATCTCGAATTTGCTAAATAAAAATTGTTCAGTTTTTTTCTATGTGCAATAAAATCCATAATTCTAAAATAATCTAGAGTGTTGTGATGATGAGATTTGAAAAATTCCAACAAAAAAAAAGTTCTTTTATGTGCAAAAAATATTGGTGATCAATATTTGTGCATTGGCTGCTTCACTTTGAGTAGCGCAAATTTCGGTGACTAAGTGGAAAATACAACATTACGAATATCTAGCGACTGCATTTTTCAATACAATCTCATTTTCTATTCTATGAGAAATTTTACAGACCAATATATGCAGGTTGACTGGATTATCCTTAATTTTCGAGGTTTTTTTTTAATTTGTTGAGAAGGAATGTTCCGAACTTAAAATCTCCCAGTTTTAGATACTCTTTCATTGCTGACATCATACTCTCATCAGATGTATTGCATTATGTGCACATTAGAATTGATGCGAACATGCGCAGAAAAAAAAAAATATTGGCGGCTATAAGGGTCCATAATGGTTCAATGGTCGAGCATTCGCACAGAAAGCCGGATATTGCGGGATTGAAACTCGCATGCGGAAAACGCTTTCACTCGGCATTAAATAGTGGTTCTCACTTAAATATGCGCCAAACTGGAGCCTATTTTTGTATGAAACGTTAACGAAAAAAAAAGAGTTGAAATATTTCGGCTGTGCTGAAGCATATAAAATGCTAAATTATGAAGCCATCAATCTAGGGCCGCTATTTACGTATTATTAGAGAATTAACGGCGATTAAATTATAAAATAAATAATAGACGCTAAGTGAACGGTCGTTGACTAATACCGTATAAACCACTTGAATAAGTTTATTTGCTAGCAGAGCGATTCCATAATTCAGCGAATGCTGGATTATGGCTTATGAAATATTGGTAAGACAGTCGTGAACAACTCAACCGTCTGAGTTCTGCTACATCAGCCCGAAAATAAGCGAACAGGCGGATATGAGCGCACGAATGACCATAAATAATCCATGTATAAGTTGTAGGCATCATGTATAATTTCGTTTATTAATGCACAGAAAGAAAATGATTTTACTTCCATATGCAAATATATGCAAATATAAACTCTGTCATGAAACAATCTGTTGCTGGCACAAAGGAACGCGCTAGTGTACAAAATTGATCAAGTTTGAACACTTTATGGGATCGCCTAACTCTATGTGAGCATTAAAGACATATTGCGGAGTCAACTCCGGTCAATTCCGATCCAAATTTTATAAATATATAAGGGAGTAGGATTTGAAATTTTATGTGATTTCAATCAATTACACCGATAATACAAAAATAGTTTAAAACGATTATAATCCTTGACAATCAAAAAAATTATGCAAATATATGCAGTTAGTTATTCGAATGGCGTTGTTTTTCTGCATTCTTTTTGCATTACGTCATTAATTATGCGCAATGCAATCGTCTTAATGCATCAAATTAGCATAATTATGCTTAGTTTTGCTCTCGCGAAATCCTTCACAACTTTAAGAAAACCCTTGCAAACCTATTGCCTCATAAAGTTGCAATTTATTGTCGTGAAACTTTTGCGATATAATTATTTGAGGGGATATTTTTTAATTTCTTGAAAAGAATGCATATCGATGCTCTGAAAAATAACACAAAGTTTTCTTTTGTTACTATTTATGTTGAAATTATAATCCCTCATCAAAAAAGAAACATTTTAAATCACAATAAGAGTAGTTTGTTTACATTGATAAAAGTGATAAAATTAGTTCTCGTTGCAGCAAACTAATCTTTCACTTCTCGTTCCGTAGCTCTCTTTACATTAAAAGGATGGATTTAAAAATTTAGCCACTTATAAGCTAACTGCAAATTATTAAGTTATCATCGATTATTGATCCCTCTCAAAAATTAGAGAAATCCATGAACCTCGGTGCAGACGCGCAACGTTTTAGTTATATCATCGCAGTAACTTAGGTTGCTATAATGTTATCCACGAACAACATGTCAATATCACGTATTTCATCGGCACTTAGTACCATCACGAGTGATTCGAACTTGATTTTTTCAGCTTGCAAACAATAAGCTCAAAGCTTTCTCTCAGTCTACGCTACTCTTTTTCCCCAATGGATTCACTTGCGAGGCTCGAAACTTACCATTTCTCGAACCTGCATATCTGCGTTATTCGCATGCTACTTAGCGTTAATGGCATGCGAGTTTTTTAAAGTTTTAGCGAGATAATTTGCAATTTGGAGTTAAAACGATTTTTACATATCATTGCATGCGAAACAACAGTATGAGTCGTTAGTGCGGAATGCTTAAACTTTATGATAGTCGAATTTCTAATTCAAGCTGAAAACGATAAAAAGTATTTTTAATCAGCTGCTCCAAACTTGGTTAACAAAAATTTCCCACCAATTGTAATGGAGAGGGGAAAGGAGTGGGAATAAGTTTTCTTTAGCACGGCAGTGAACAAATAATAAGGTGGCTAAACTTATACATACAAATGTACTTATAAATAGTCGCATGCAAACCGTTGGCAAGTTTTTCGGTTGAGGATTTGTGAAGCTAACCATCTGATCGCTACAAGGAACAGATTAGAAGTCATGGTTCCATTCTTTCGCAGATATATGCAATCGGTTAGTTTTGCTAGTTGAACTGCAAGAGATGGCTTTCCTAGCAAGTTGCTCATAATTATCTATACTTTGAGAAAGGTTTATTTGTAAGGAGGATCATGGGAGTATTGTGTATTTGGATATGCGTGCACATATCTGTCTGTTCAATGGACATTTTTATCTTGAAGCTGGAGCTGCCAGTTTGTATAAGAACTTCACAAAACCAAGATATACAAGATAGGATGATCTTCTCCAACAATGCTCAAGTTGATTATCCGTTTGGAAAGGTGTTCTAAAAATGCATGTGTTGTTGCCAACATTTCATTATTTGTCAGCAAATCAAGCAGCCACTCGCTCTAAAGAGCACGACCGAAACAGTAAATATCTTGTTAGCACTTCCGGTAACCTTAACTTGCATATTTTCTTACAAATGTGTGCATTTAAGAATGCTTCGATAATCAAACAGTTATAAATTTATGAGTTGAATGCGTAATTTTTCGCAATTGAGTTCGATCTATTCGCACGCAAAATGGGCTTTCGCATGCGAACTTACTTTTAATGTTTATCTTAAAATTGCGCGAATAACGCCCATATTTATGCGCTAGGTGAATAGCACTCATTTATTTCTCAAGAGAAAGATATATCCATAAGATAAAATAGTTGGAAAATTATTTGAGCATATTAAAGTATTCAGTTTACATTTAGCACTAAGCTATAAGGTAGTTCTTTTGCTCATCAATTGAACAGCTCTATTCTAATATCATAAACATACAAAGAATATTTATTTATGTAAAAAAGGTTAGTAAACATGGAAAAGCTTAGTCGTTTATTATAAGCAAAAGAAAACAAACGTATTGTTGAGAATAGAAGAGAATCACGGAAAGAAACACCAAGTTAAGACGATCGGCACGCCAACTGACACATCAACAAACCTGATTTGGCGTCTTTTCGCGTGCAGATCATTGTTCGTATCTGAATCTATTTTCAACCGGTCAATTTGCTTGAAGCACTTCTTCGGAGAAAAAGTCGGCGAATTTCCCTAAAGATGATCATTGGAAGATTGTGCTAAATATTTTCATCTCAAATAATGCTTAGATATTGCGGAAATCACGTGGAACATTTTTTTAATGAAATTACGCGATTGTCGTTGATTGGCGGAAATCGTCTACAGTGGATTCTGTAGCGATCAGCTACTGCATTCGACGTAACTGTAGGCATTTTCCCAATCCACATAATCCTATCTAGTTAGAGCGGAGGGTGTCAATTCTGAGATCTTCAACGTTAAGCTTGGATTATAAAGTCAACATGCATGAGGAACGACTGAAATTTTTGCTCATTTTGAAGAAAATCATTCCGAAAGGGTAATACTCTCAGCTTTTCTGACGCTTTTTCTAGTCAGCTCGGAAATTAGCATTTGCAATGATCACATAAGCGAGATTTATCATAGCAGTATTACCATTGAAATTCCAAATTCATTGCGCAAAAAGTGATCTTTATCAATTTATGAATACTGATCCGGAAAATTTACGCTAAAATAGTGAGCAACAAATTTCTAGAAAACTTAAAGAATGAGGGATAATATGCTTGACTCGTTTTATGGATTCTTAAAGCTATTTCAAAGCAGCTTTATTTTCATTCTCATTCGTTGAATCTCAGCAGCAGTTCACATTTAAGAGTCTCATCTTGTACGGCGTTACTGTGCTCACAATTTTGCAATTTTAGAAGTGCACAGTTATTTACACCTTAACCATTCGCGTCAGTCATTTACGGCAAACGGTCATTTCTGCCTCTCACATGCTGCCAACGTCTTGAGTGGTTTTATCTAGAGAATATTGAGTTCAACAGAAGCTTGCGCAGTTAAACAAAAATCATCTTTAGTGATGATTGAAAATTTCGCTGAACAATTTCGCTGCAAGAAAAATTTGGGATTTTTTGTTTCCCTAGTTTTATAGTTCGATTCTCATTCTCCTAGTTGACGTTGTTTATAGTACAAAACACTTTTTGAACATGAAATTGGTTTTCTTATAAGAATACCCAACAGTGTGACGTTTTATTTAATAGCTGACCAACCGCACTTTTCACTTAACACAAAAAATTGACAGAAAATGAACAAAAATATGTCGATAAACTTCACGAATTTTATGAAGCCGGCTGATCTTTTAAATATTCGAATTAAGAACGAAAACATTCCTCTACAATTTCCTTCATTTCACAACAATGAGACAACCTTCTGGTTGTTTCTGTGCACATAGGTGAAGTTTACTACGTAGAGCATTTGCTTCTTTCAAGTGACCGATGTGTAGATGGCCTAAGCACAACTGATCTAGTATCATTCCATATAGAGGTTGCCATATCGGCACATTCCTCATTGTCGTAATTATGTTCTATTTCACCTTCAAGCCCAAATAACAATAAATCTTCTTCACGTTTTTGTGGATTTTTTAGCGTTGCTTTTTTTCGCCCATTATTTTTGTTTCTCTTTTCCATTAAAAAAAAAACGAAAACTTTTAGAGCAACTCACTAAAACTTCGAATTTTTGTCATTAGTTAGACATTAAAGGTAAAAGTTTTACTCCTATCCCATCAGTGATTTCCTTCTAAATGTTAATTGATATTATTTGTAGCAATTCGGCGGAATCCCATGTAATTTTACTAGTTGCTCATAATTTTTTTTTGTAGTTTTCTAACCAATAATGAATTTCGAATTCAATATAGTTTTCATGAATCTCACGCATAAGGTTTCCATGTCATCTTTATGCCAAGCTTATCCCATCGCTCTTTCGAAACGTTACTGATAGAAATACAACTATAATCGTTCAATCCCTCACTGGAATACAGGCATTGCTTCAAAATAACTAACTTACCTCAGCGTCATTTTGTCTCATAAAGTCGAGTCTTAGTGGAATATTTCTTTTTTTTTGATTGACAGATATCATAAATCATCATGCATATTAAGGCTTTTTTTTTTTGCTAAATGGAAAGAATGTGGGGCGATGAATAGTGCAACTGTGAATATATTTAGACAGTTTGAAAAGGGAAAGAGAATCGCCATTCATTAAAAACTTGTGAATTCTTTTAATGAACAACATTCTTTAAAGTACCTTTCGGTTTTTATTCTATAAAAATAGACAATAGATAAAAATTATGACTGTAATATTTTGATTTAAACGCATTGAAAATTGCGAACGCGTTGGAAACACCAAAAAAAAGCAGAAATTCGTTGAAGTGCGCTTTTTGCGCTGTGATAGATAAACCAACTGACCGTATAAATGGGCATGAAACAATGGCAAAATGAGCGGTTTTCTGCAGAATCAGCCTTATCTAGAAGCTTGCAGAAAAAGATTCACTTTTCAGCGTACACTACTTTCTAGCCTCATAAAAATTTACATATGCAAATCTATTATATCACAGCTGACGAAGAATGTGATGAATTGAGATGAAGTTATGTTTAGACGAATTTCGATTGTTGTTTTATCGTTATGTGGATGAAATTTTAGCGCCAAAGGTTTCTTGCTTTATGAAGAGAAATTGTTGCATAGAAAAAAATACAAACATATATACGCACAGACGCAAAACAACAATAATACAGATATTTGCAAGACATTTGTAAGCAGAGGATGACGACTGTATGTTTTCTAAATTTTCTTGAGGAATTTCCATTTCCTTTTCAATATCGAAGTGCCAAATAATGACTCTATAACGATTTCTTCAAAGTGACATAATTGAATAAGAGGATTGCAGAGATTTGAACTCGATTTTTTGTACAAACTATCATATTCATTCCGAAAAAAAAACTCACTCCATTATAACAGATTTTTTCTTTAGGCTTCAGTTTTTTTAAAGAAATCTAGCACAAGTAAATTCGAATAGTTTTTCTCAGCTTATTATTTCAGCGTGAAATTAATTTTTTTAAAGAACGATAGAATGTAGCGTTCCGCATGTATAAATCGATTTCCATGGCGATTATTATTGAAAATGCAGAAAAAAATTTATCGAAAAACTTTTGATAAATAAATGAAAGCAGAAATAATTTCTCAAGAGTATCATTCGATATCCATTGCATTTTTTTGAGTTAATTCTATCGCTATGTTGAATTTAATTCGTCAATAATTAGAGAGATATATTAGAAGGCAATCTAGTTGATATAATCAATGCTCCGCTCTTTTATTTTAAGTTGATTGATTAATTTCGAAACGACTAAGAGATATTTAAATGCTAAAAAAAAAAAAATCTCTACGCATTTTACAACTAGTCGAATTTTTACTCGAAGATAATTGAGTGGAAAAAAATTTCTGAAGGAAATCGGATGAATTAAATTTCAAAAAATATTATTCCGCATATTTTCTATTTTTTTTTCTATAACTTGTAAAATTAGTCGTTGAAGTGAACGAAATGTAAAAACTTACATCATTCTCACTCATCTGACATGCTTCTCCAATTGTTTCTCGTTATCTAACATTAACTAAAACATTTCTCTATCATTAAAGTACCTTTTAAATAAACCCATATGAGTGCTTTATTTATAAATTTATACTTATATTTATTTGTAAGCTTAAGCTTATTATGTTTTTAAGTAAGCATATATTTATAAAATTGGTTGATTTATGAATTTCATTTGTATTGTAATTGATTTCTTGTAAATCTTTATTTTAACGTCTGCAAATAATATAAGCTGGATTGTTCATTAGTAAAAAGCCTATGAAGCATTTTTCAACTGTAATGACAGAGGGATAGGGATACATTCACATAAGCAAAATACTCATCATACAACAGAGCAATATATAGCTTAACTACTTCAATTTCATAAGCAAATTTCTTCAATGAAACACCATTCCAAAAGTGGGATGAATTGTAAGGAAATGCTCGAAACGGTGAAACAAACACGAAACTGGAACCATTTCAAGTAGGGTGAATGTATGTGCAACCGATAAACGGCAACGTGTTTGTTGTGTTGTTGTTTTTTTTGTGATGATGCTGTGAACAACGTATATGGTTGTTGCGTTACGACTTAGATTGTCGCAATTCACCATTTATTTGAAAATTAAGCGATGAATTCCTTTTTAATTTTCAATATTCGATATTTTAGTTTATAATTTTCAAAAATTGTGTTTCATTTTTTTTATGCGGAGATGGTTAAATTTTCAGTATTGGAAGGATGAATTTCTTCAGTGGAATCCGAATAATTACGAAGGAGCAACAGAGATTTTCCTCTCGTCTAGTGATGTATGGATACCTGAATTCTCCCTTTATTACAGGTGAAATGATTCGAAATGATTTTTTCGCTACCATACTTCGTTTTTTTTTCTTTCATAAATAGTTTTAACTCAGCTATGGAAGTAAGAAACTTTATCCATAGTGGATATTTTTGGCATAATAATATCAACTTCGACGAAGAATTCAGAGGAAATATGGCTATTTTTACATATAAAGAGTTAGGGAAAAAATAGGTGCTAGAAGATATTCATTCGCAATAAGCAAAAATAATTGGGCATGAATTAAGTAAAAAAATTTGAATAAATCAGAATTCGTGTTACGAATATGTTAATTATTCATAATTGCAAACAATTCGAAGATTTTATGCAATTTTTTTCGATAACTTAAAAAAATTACCTCAATAAAACGATATATCCATGGAAAATATCCTTGAAGAATTGCTTTTTATCAGTTACAAATGTCTTATTTCAGTCATCATTATAATCAAGCAGTAAGGCTTATCAGTAATAATGATGTTCGTGTTAATTACACCGGCCATCTACGTTACTATATTCCATTCTCAACAGAATCTCTTTGCAAACTTGACGTCAAATTTTTTCCTTTTGATATGTATGTTTGTTTTTTTATTATTATCAGCGCTAGATACTTTAACAATAAAAATTATGATAACGTATCTATTGTTTCCTTTCGTCATCCTTTGTCATATTCGAATTTTTAGGTGGAAAACTCGTCGATAATTTCTATCAAAAACACCTCAAGAATACCTCTATAACTTTAGAGGAGATTCTATTTCGGCATCAAATACACCATATTCGATAGCAACTTTCTCTACCGATATCATTTGTCGTAGAAATTTTGCTGCAACGAAAATCAGCAAGCAAAAGTTCCGTGAAAAGGACTATATTTTGCACGTGTGAAGTTGTTTGAGTCGGCGCAAATATATGCAGCTCTAGTTGCCCAATAGTATTAATTTTATTTGCTTTCTTTCGCTTTTTTTTTCAAGCATGGAGGTTTTCTTCTCCCTCAAATCTTTGTTAGGGCTTATCCGAAATGATATGCAAGTGGAGGCTGTCGAAAGACACAAATGCATAACATGAGCTCTTTTGCAAAACAATTCAAAAATTGAAAAAGTAATAATACAACAGTTTTTTTTTTTGATTATGACCATGTAATACGTCGAATAGAGATGGAATAATAATTTATGCTGATGTTTCGACTTTTTGAGCCATAATCATAGCACACCAAGCTCAAACTTGGATAATTAGACCAAAGCTATTATTCCATCTCTACTCGACGCATTACATGGTCATAACCAAAAAAACTATTATACTATTACATCCATCGAAACAACAGTGTTATTACATATTTCAATTTAAAAATTGTCACTGATAGCTGGAGGATGCGTTAGCAAGTTAATGCAAAATGCATCATATTAAGCCATAGCAGCTTATCATGTGATTTGGCTGATAATTTGCTATAAGGAATGTTCTTAAAGAAGTATTCGATACTCAAATATGCACTAAAGAAATTTTATGCATTTTGCAACCGATTAGGTCATATTTTGCATTGACCGATTTTGCTCTTTACATTTCACGTCGAATGATGAATTTTTTTATTTACAAAAAAAGATTAGATCAGATTAGGGCTCGAATGTATTGCCGTAAATGTTTTATTGATTTTTAGTGATCTACAAAATCGACTATTACAACATCTCACATATTTTTCTAGTATTTTTTAGTTTATTTTAATATTAGAGCCGTTGAAATATTGTTGTAAATAAGGAATAAATTCTTTGCAGTCAACAATGTACTCTTTTATTTGGCTCATGGGCACATTCGAATGATTCAATTAAATATTCTCTCTATTCGAGGAATTTAAGCCTAATCGATTTCTATGACAATCAAGAATGGCAACTTGATATGGTCGTTTATCCATCACTTATCACACATTTTTACTATCGTAGTTGCATATGATCTCTTCCATTACCACATTACTCGAAACGTTTAGGATCGAATTTTAGGATTTTAGCCATCAAAATGGTGATATTAATATAAGATCTATTCTATATCCCTAAATAGCTTTCATTATGAGCGTATTTGATATGTTTTTTAGAATATTCACGGAATGGAACATTTTTAGCGAACGAGGAAGAAGTATTTAATTATCTTCATACTTATCTTTAGTGCTTCTCATGAAGTCTTCATTCATTTCTTGAGTGCTATGAATTCTAATGCTGATCTTTATTCGGTGATAAGTATCTATCAATTAACTTGACGTATGCTTAACACAACTACCATCGATTTACTACAATATTTACCTATACAAACGTGACGGCCTACTTTAGGTTGTCAATAGTCGTCAACTACTCAAATAGTTGCAATAATTTTCCATCATTTTTAACTTCTAATTTAAGATTAAGTTTGCAATGAAAGTGGGAAATCATTTGAAAACTCAATAATGATGCGATTCTGCTCCATTTTTAGCGATGATCCTTTCATATTCGATGAACCTGTAGCACATGTTAAATCCAACAAAGAAATACGTTATTATAACACATTTCTTTGTTATTTGCCATGAGGCACTTGTTGCACTATGAGGATATAACACATTTCTTTATTAGATGATATAATTATTATGGGTTATAATCGCTGCATTATGTAGGTAATGCATAAAAACAATTATATTCTCGATGCCATTAAAGAGTGACGATTTTGGATGCGTAAACATATTTTAGTGTAGTAATGCCTAATGCAAATTACAGAGCAGTGTACACCATGTATGGACATATTCTCATTTCAGGTACATAGCCATATAATGTCGGATGGTTTCCTTTACGATTATTTGGATCCTCCACTTTTTTGGGATATGGTAATAATGGATTTGGTTGTTGTAAGGCAAAGTTTCTATTACGGTAAGGATGACTTATTCGATCTACTAGCGTTTAAAACTGAACTACTGAGTGAAACTTAACGAAAAACTTCATAAATCTATAGTTTAAAAAAATATCTTCTCTTGATTTCAGATGTTAAATGAGACACTATAGTAGCCAACATTATGATAATAGAAAAGAGCGAGTATGGATTCAAATGAAATGACGTCATTCATGCATATCCAATCTGCAATTCTATTTTACAAGAGATTTTATATAAGTTAAGCATATTACTATAAGTTAAGCAAGATGTTAAGCATCTTACAAGCTGTAGAATGAGAAAATGTTGATAATATATGAGAAGAAATTATATAACTTGAAAATTGTATAAAGAGTAGATCAGTTATGGAATACGTATACTCAGTGTGGTTGGAAACTTTTAGTGTCATTTCATGACTACAAATAAAAAAAA
>JAAVTS010003428.1:0-19389 GCA_022845575.1 Baylisascaris ailuri | reverse complement strand
ACCGCTCACTAATAAACGTTTTCAACTCGTATTTAGGAATGCAAGAGCAGGACCCAGTCGATGGGTGGGCAGCTAATTTCTGAAATATTTTTAAGGGAATTCATGGAACAAGGACAGGATGCGGTGAAATAATAAACGACGATATTCTATATAAATTATTGAATATACTCTTCGAAAGGTATCCTGAAGCGAGTGAGTGTTATTTTGTAATATGTTTTCGTATTTATGCATAAGGCACCCCACGATTTTGGGGATTCTGTTAAATGACTCAGGTAGTCATTTTTCAAGTACTTAGAGGAGCCTTGGTATTAATAAGCTTCGTTCTGATAATTTTCAAATTTTTACTGTTATTCTGTCAATCTGTTTTCACATTTCTTGTAGTATTTTGTGTTTATATTTTAGAATGAGAATGCCTTGCGTCAACGGAGAAGTATTCATCGGTTTAGGTGTTATCTGAATAATCTGTAGATTCTATTGGCATTTATATTTTGCTTCCTCAGTGGGAAATATAATGAATATTAGATAGGGAGTCATAAAGATATAAAGGATGGGAGGGCATAGAAAACTTTATTATGGCAGGTTGTGAAGAGCGATACCGTTTATGTCAAAACGTAGTGATGCGTTGGAATTAAGCTTCGTCAAGCTTATAATTAAATGAAGAAAATAAGTTGAAACTTTGAAATTCCACCAACTGACTTTACGAATTCTAATGAATCCGTTCGCATGCATTCGCTTTTCCTTTTGCACGTCTCCGAACCCCCACTCCCTTTATTTTCTGGTCACTTACCTCTTTGCCAACGTTCATGTGATTCTTCCGAAAAGGTGTTCCGTTTAGCAGTCGTGTAGCCTTAAAGAAAATACTTTTTGAAATGAATTTCCTGAGGTTTTGAGAGAGAATTGCAGCTACTTTTCTTGAATTTTTATGGCCGAAAAAGGGGTTAATAGCTGAAGGGGGTCGTCCTATCTTCCAGATTTTAGGAAGGATTTAGTTCAAAGACGCTCTGTCTTATTGGGAGAATCCATTCTTTTAGGTAATGTGGCGCATTTCAGACTCTATCTCGAGTCAAATGAGTTGCAACTGGCAAGTATCGACCACGCTTTCCCTGAACTCCGTTGTAGCCCATCAGCCTCGGAGTAGAATCGTTATCGGTTCAGTTTACTGAACTAAAAGATTCTATTTATTTGAATATTTTCGCAGTGTTTTATTTTCTTTCTCTTTATCTTCTTACTCTGTCTTTCTTTATTTTATTTATGTTGCTGAGATTAGTCAATATTGTTATATTATTTAGACAAAAGATTGCTGTACGAAGCAATTCATAATCAATTTCCGAACAAAGCCTCTGTTCGAGAATTACCACAGTTGTAAGTCACGTTTCTTTTTTTTTCATTTTTCATTTTATGGAAGTTTTTTGGTTTGATTCGGCATTCTGAAAGTTTGGTTTTTCTCAAGGAATATTTCTTAATAATCCTCTTTCCCTTACCCCCTCCCCCATCACCACCCTCCTATCTTTTCTCCTTTTCGTATTAGTTGCAATATTGGATTGTTTAAAGAGGACTGAAATATAAATAGTAAAGTACAAAAGGAAATCAATTTTTCTGGTCTATCTGAATGATTTGAAAAGGATGTCCTTTAGAGATTTGTATACTTATAATTTGAAAAGTAATTTGAAAAAGTAACTCATGCGGCAATTTGCTTTTTTCATTTGCACCATTTATATATATGATGATCATGTGTACATCATACACCTATCATCTGTACTTACTGATGGTTTCCACCAGTTTTCATATGGATGGAAGATGGAAAATCGGCAACCAATGAATCCACACTTTTCGTCACATCGCATACATCGTAGTAAGTAAGGAGGTGTCGTTGAGTTATTGTCAACACTTGACAGCTTAGAGTTTCCTTAAACATCGCGTGGGTTGACTTGTTTTGATATATGATGCAGTTTATTAATCGCAAAGGTGTTCGAATTCAATACCACCGATCATTTTTAATCATTTAAAAGACTGTGATTTCATAAAATATGCTGAGATGGAGACTTGTTGGAATGATACTGACTTTCGGAATTCCCGGAATTTTAATAGAGGGAAGTAAGAGTACTCAATGTCTGTGATACATGGAAACGAATTGTTTTTTGTTTTTTTTTTTTTTTTTGTTTCGAAAGATGAGGATATTTTTTGATTGATAGAGCTTTATTAAAAAGAGGAGCCAAACAAGCCAAATTTTTCTATCTGAAATTAAGAGAGCGTTCATTTCATCTTTTTTTTTTGTTTGATATATTCCTTTCTTATTAAGCGTTCCTTCGGAGTGCTTCTGTATAAATATTGTTTCTATATAGTAGTACTTTTATTTATGATTAGAACAACTTGAAATCCTCTCTTCATCCAGGCAATCTTTCAGCTGATCTTTTGAACTTCGTTATGCGATGTTTTCTTGAATATTCGAAGACCTCTTAGGTAATAAACATCCTGCTCAAAAAAGGGCAAAATATACCTGAGGTGAGAGAAGGCTGAGGCTGGAATCTCGAGAGCAAAAACTACGATTCATTTCGAATGTTATTTGAGCGTGCGTGGTAGATTATGAATGTTTTTCCTCTCTCTTATTTAAAATTTCATTTTTTTAAATCCCGTTTTTATTGGATTTCATCAACGAGCCTTTGCTTCTGAAGTTATTTAAATATATGCAATTTTCAAAAAATTATCTCTAACATCGAACACGAACAATTTCAAAGAATGAGACGTCGGGGTCATATAAGTTGGCCTGGGAGGTCCGAGGTCGTGAACAATTCAATATGCTATCTTTTCAGTGCTTTTCACTTGAAAGTTCAACTTTTGTTGTTGTATAGAGAAATTGTTGGCCCCAAACTTTGCTGCATATAAAAGTGGCAATAGGGGCAAATATATACAGCACCCGTTAAACTTGTGCTTGTCGAATCACTATCGTTTCGATGCTTTGTAGGTATGAAGATCTGAAGAGACGTTTCGAGCCACAAGATCCGGCTGTTGAGGAGAAACTTATGGCGGGTTATGTGGATGGCACAGCGTTCAGCTCGTTTAGGCTGCTGCGTTGTCCTAGATGCTTCAACTATGATTGTATGCTTCATGGTAATTCGCGCTTTCATTGTCTCAGTCAGAGCTCTATTGTTTGATGGGAGCAGCTTGTACCTAAAGTCCGAGGAGAGGGGCTAGGGAGAGCAAGCCGTCTAAACGGGAGAAATGAGGAAGGATTTAGATGGATTGAGAGGTAAAATGAAGCATCGGTTTGGTATGTGTTGTTTCAGGGAGCCCTTAAGGTTTAAATGAGTTCTTCACTGCTCTCATTTCTTTTTTATCTTATTTGTAGTTTGTATTTTGCTTCAAATATAACCTTGATGGTGTGTGCTTTTGTGCAAATACTTAAGTGACGATCCTGTAGTCTTGCAGAGAAATGGTAAAAGGCGCTTTCTGAAGCTCATTTCATAAGCACCATTACTATATCAGTATATGTAATCGAAGTAAGATTTCATGCAGGAGGTAAGTTATCTACAGGATTTGGAAGTGCTGAAGATCAGGAACAACCTCGTCGAAGAAGCTCAGCTCCGACTTCTACACCTTATCCTTGCGGACCGAATTGTTACAAATACGCTGTAAAGGTGAGAATAAATGCATTCATTAGTTTTAGGCTTATTAGTTTAGTAACACTGAAGGAATATCCCCAGCTGTCTCCAGCTTCCCCTTCTTCAAAAAATGAATTTGTTTCTCCTTCAGTGACCATTTCTTCTGTATGGAATAAAAACCCATGACCATCTGCTGGGCGTACGTTGAAAAGGGGAGAACGGAGGAGAGAGGAAAGGGTTTGACATACTCATCTGTCTGCGGAAAGGATACATCGACACTCACGTTTAAAACAGCCATACAGTCTTCTGTCGACATTCACAGATTTGATTATTCGTGAATTTTCCATCAGTGATTGAATAGAGGGTTTTTTTTTCTGGAGTTTTATGGTCTATTAGTGAATAATTTTGCCGATAAAAGATTAAATTCTATAAAAATGATGCACTCCTTGTCATAAAAGGTAATTCCACGACGCCATCCCATATGAAACTTGACCTGATGCGATTCTGCATTCGGCATTTTTGAATGTTTTCTCATTACCTCTATCACTGGCTGCAAACGTTGTTTGGAAAAATCGAGAAAATTTTTTTAGCTGGTAAAGACAATTGTTTCGTGTGGATAATTACTGTAAAAATTTTAATATCCATATAGCTACCTTAATCTTCTATAGGTATAATAGAATTGCATGCCGCACCTGTGCAGACATTTTAGGTTTGCATTCTGCATCTGTATTCAGTTGTTTCTCATTTTCTGTTTATTTCAGCTCGCATTGTCGATGCTGTAGTAACAAATCTGTAGATATGTCACCGTTGCAGTACGGTTATTGTTAGATTGTATTATATATTATCTTTAATCTAACAATATTAGGCGTTAAATTTAGGGGACTTTGTGGATTGGTGATTTTTCTGCCCTCTGATTTCTTAGGAATGTGACTGGAGAACTGCAATTTGAGAACGGGATTCAGATTTTTTAGTCTTTAGTTAAGACTGGTTGAATGAATTTGTCTTGTTCTAGTTCAGGAATTCCGACGTTTTTTTTCTTGGCGATTTTCGCGTTGCTATGTTTGGTCGAATTTCACCAAGAATGTTTTGCAAATTTTCGCATGCGAAAACTCTGGAGAATCGTCGCATACATAGAAAGTCTTCGCATGCGAAAATTCGGTACATATAAGAAGAACCTCTGCATGCATGGTTTTCTTGCGTTATTTAAGTGATTTTGTTGGAATAGATGTGAAAATTTCATAAAAGTTTTCGCTGATCATAGGAAAAATGAGAATGTGGGCAGTGTAGCAGATTCCTATCTCTTTTCCTTTCCATCCATCTTCATGTCCCTGTCGGTGTAGATGGCGTGAAAAAGTATTTCTTCAAGTGAGCCTAGATCATAAAAGTGGAGGGAAGATCGTATTGGTATTGCTCTTGGTGGTACAGTAATGTTCCTATTGGTACCGTACTGTTCCTAGCGATACATTTATTTTTCTTTGTTTTTACTGATTGGTACTGCCATTCATTTTGTTCTTTATATGATCATATCTGAAAGAGTCACTTATTTGTTGATGACTTTAGAATTTATAAAGAAGGGGGAGGAAATATGTTCACTAGTGCAAGGTTATCCTGCGAGGGAAGTTGTTATAGACAATTAGGCTGATTAAAGCCGCCCCATTTGAAGGGTTCTTATTTCGCAGATCTATTTTCCAAAATTTTGCTTCCTGTCGTGCTCGTATGAATAAAATGTGGATGTTAAACTATTGCAAAAGTTTTGCGAAAATCGGTCAAAGTTTATTGCATACGTTAAGAACGTTCAAGCTATAGAGTGAATCGAATATCACTTTTCGAATTCTGGGTTTTTTTCGTCTTCAAAGAAAAAATTTGTGGAAGGAAGAGGAGGGGAGGGGGTTGAGGGGAAGATGAAATACGATTGCGTCGAATGGGATATAGAATGAACTTGTAATGATTATATTATTAATTATCAGGTGATTAAATTTTAGAGGTTGAACATTTTGAGATATATTATTTAGGAGGATATGCCACGTAAGGGTTTGTTGTCACCAGGCTCGAAAAACATCAATGCGGCATTGCATATTAAGACCGATGCAGATAGTTGGACAATTGGTCAAGAGTCGATGTTCACTGTGTTGAAACGAAACTATAAAAGTGACTTCTGTAAAATAGCTGCTTGTTTGAACGTTGTCGAACCAAATGCGCCTCCCAAAACATGCCGTCAGGTATCATATTCACTTTATATTTTATTATTTGTCTTTTGCAATTTCAACTATAATTTGGTTTAGATTCGTTTTTTTTTTGTTGTTGTTGTTAAAATATAATGTCCACTTCTTGGTGCCCTCATATTTTCTCTTGTTTTTCAGTTTTTTGCTCTGTTATGTGCTATTTTTTTTTCTTCTTTTGATGGATTAGAACAGCTGTTATCAGTGATTAGCTAAATCCTTTTTTCCCTACAATTCCATCGGCTAAAGAGGTGGCAAGGGTTGGCTTGAGATTTGTGTTTTTTCTTTGATTGAAGGGGTAAATAAAACTTAAAAGAGTAGGCACTATAGCATTTTTGGTCATACTATTTTATTACTAATTTATCATATTGTTTAAGGTGGCAATTATTAACATATTTCAGGTATTTGCTTATTCATTAGGCACTGGTCCACTATCTCCACGTGCTGAAATTTCTCCAAATTCGCCAAAAAAGAAGAAGTAAGCTGTGTTTATTTCAGATCGACTAATTTTTAGCGAGCAGGTGCAACGGCGTATTGCCGAAAACTTTTAGAGGTTATGAAGAATTGGGATCTGGATTCATTATGGCTTGTGTTTTTTTGTGTTTCAGCATGGGTTGCTCTTCCTTTCTCTCGCTAAAGACGAGGGTGACCTCGAATAGCCATTTGGCTGATATGGTCTGCGACGCTTTCTTGTCACATCTAACGAATAGAGTTGTTTCAGGGATATTAGGAGAGGAAACGATCGGAATTAGGCGGAACGCTAGTTAATGTTATTGATTTTAGCGTAAAGTCATTACAGAGCTATAAGAACCGTTTTGCGGCTTGATGCTGAGCCAGATGGCTCAGTGACGATGATAGGAATCATCCTTCTACACCAAAGTGCTGGTTTTGTGGGCACATTATGTGGGATAGAGGTGTGATTGTTAAAAGAGTGTTTATGTGCGCGGTGCAATTACTTCGATCTTTGTTTCCTACAAAATCTTGCACAGCTATTTTTTTCCCACAGACTCGTGCATGGGTAATTTTAAAATAGAATAATTTATGTTTACATAATGTATAGGCGCATGCTTGGTGGTTTTAGTTCAATCAAGCAAAGGTAGGTGATGATACAGGTAGTTGATATAGGCTGTACACACTCAACGTTCATTATATATGGAAATGTTCACAAAACTAGTTCAATTGGCATCGAGCTAAACGATAGAAAAAGCCGTAAAATTTTAAAGGAGCTCCAACTGAAGATAAAATCACTTCGAAAGTTTTTTTGATCCGATGGTATTTATTAGCGCATACCCTGACCTTCCCTTCTACTTTGTTTTTTCCGCACCTGACATACGCCTCTTATTTTTATTAGCACGTCCTTTCTGCAGAGTGTCAAAGTTTTGAAGGCTGCTGTCTGATGTATGCACTTCTTCAAAAAATTGACATTCTTTGGGAGTCTGGCCGTGCCAAAATTAGCTCTTCCGAGCCGATGATCTATTTAGAAAAATATATAACTGTCTATCTGTAAAGTGATTTAGCAAAATAAGAGGTGGTCACTTCCATTTCCATGCTTTGAAGACAATGTCCAGGCAGTGGTCATTTAACGTCACTCTACCAAGGTGGACAAATGGCATTTAAACAGAATTAAAAACAAACTACGCCGGAGTTTAGGTTCTTAGGTAGTTTGCAGCCTAACGAATAGCAAAAAATCACCTTGACAATTCTGGAATAATTTTTTTGTAATTTTTTCCCTGCGGGAGGGAGGGGGGAGAGGGGGCGAGTTAGCGGAGCTGAAAAAGAGGTGGACTTTTTACTATGTGGTGAAATCTGTGAGCATCCTACTTAATCCTCTCTTCGGGTATAGGCCATCTCTTCAGTAGTGAACTTTATTGGGTGATGTAGGCCAAGCGAACGTTATTTGAAGATTTTATCTTGTACTGAACTGGCCCAGTCACAAGGTTTCTGCCTCATCATCGTTGTTTTTTTCTGCTTTGTTTTGTTTTTTTTCTGTTCTTATTGATCTTCGTTAATGTATTTGAAGGTACGTGAAAGATCAGCATCGTACCTTCCGTGCAACGAAATGGGCGAGTACCGAAGGTAAAGTGACAAACCATCACAACTACGAACCGTGCAATCATCCGGGTCCTTGCTCTGAAGAAAACAATTGCAATTGTGTGATTGTTGGCAATGTTTGTGCAAAGCAAGTTTTCTACAGTTGTCATCTCTGGGAGGGTATGAGAATAGTTGAAACGATATAAGGTAAATAGATGAAGTGGTTTAAGCCCTTAAACCACTGAAAATCGAGTTTGGGAAGTTTGTGATGGTAATCTGCACTCTGGAGCCGACAGAACCTTCACACTGGATTTCACTATGATTCGTCAATTTGATTGGAGTTTTAAACACTTATCTGTTCAAGAATTTACTTATTAAAGAGTATTTTACAACTGACTAAATTTAATTTTCAACCAGGCAGATCGGAACGCGGCTTCTTTCAATATTAAAATCAATCCATTCGATAGTATTATGAATGCCGTTTTGCTATTAGAAGCATTTTGTGAATGGAAATCCGCTAATTTGTTGTTGCTTGTTAAGGGCGTCATAATCATATGGCTAAACTACTGATGGAAGCTTTTGTATCCATTTGAACGGGCGTATTTTTATTCAGTTCGTTGCACGATAGCGGTCCGAAGATTTCCTGGTTATGCGGTATTATTTGAGACCATCTCACCATTAATGAAATTTAAAAATTTTGCAAGTTTATTGTTTTTGGAATCCTATTCCAGAATGATGCCCAAAGTTACGTTGCGGAGATGACGTTGTCCTATAGTTTTTATTTGAGCTGGTTGTATATTGTTTATTTTTATTTTTATTTTTATATTTTGAATGCTCTTATATATGAATACACACATGCGATACGGTTGCAGATTTTGTCGTTGTGGTGATCATTGCTGCTATCGTTTTCCTGGTTGTCGTTGTGGTCCTGGAATGTGTCGCACAAAACAATGTCAATGCTTTTTTGCGAATTGGGAATGCGATCCCGATGTGTGCAAATCATGCGGATGTGGTAAGCTTATGTTTACGATTTTCTTCAATTTTCGTCTCTCTCGGTTTTCCATTTGTTTTGCCTCAGGAAAGAATTAGAGCCGGGAGTTATCCTTGATTTGCATACTGGTCATTGGAATCCATAATTCGCTGATGATCGTAGTCTGAGTTCAATATGGCTAATCGTAGAGTTGTTATGCTAAAAAGAGGTATTCAAGAATTTAATTTATTTTGGGAATTTAAATTATATTGAACCAAGAAGCTGCATACAACTAGTTTCACTTCCTAGACACTCATTCTGTTGTGCGCAGTAAGGCACGTTATTAAGACTCTAAATCCATCGTTAAAATCATCTAGCATACGTTTCGAACGAAAGTGATGTTGTTTAATAGCATCTACCTAAATTCAGTGGGACTCGTGTTGTTTTTCAGCAGGTTCCATGTCGTGAGGGGATCAAGTTTGAAGCATACTCCCTTTGAAAAACCTGAGTAAATTCGAACTCACTGTTTTGCTACCGAGATATAAATCCAGGCTGGTCATGCAATAAGTGTAATAAAACGCCGTTTATTGCTTATGCAGGCGATGCATTTATTCAAGACTGGAAAAAAAAAAAAAAAAAAAAATTGTTTTCTGGTTTGCTTATTTAGTGATCGCTTGAGATTTCAGATAATTTGGATGGTCCAGCTTCAGCAATCTGCAAAAATATACCAATGCAACGTGGCCTGCAAAAGAAGTTGTTCATTGCACCTTCACAGGTATTTCAACCTTGCAGTAATTCAGATATTATTTAATCGGAGATCACCTTTTTCATTATCTCACTGATATAATAGCATTAGATGAGGGTTGAAGTTGATAACAGTTTTACGTAATTGCTTGGTTTCATAAATAAGTGAGTGACCGATTGGGCGGATGCAGATTAAATCGGCATTCCATTATCCGGTCGCTGCGATGAATGGAGGATTCGGTTGATGTCTGAAGCTGACTGATGATATTTCATAATTTATATCATTTTGTGATTAGGAAATTTGATTTTTTTTTTCAAGGTCGTTCTTTGATGTGTTTGTCCTTGTGAAGTTTGTTTATTAACCTCGATTGCTTAAATTTTCTTCTCTCCTAAAATTGAGAAATTAGTGTTCCTTTTTTACGGCTTCTCTTCATTAATCAGTTGTCATGTTTCTCCAAAATCCCAACGTCCCAACTAGCTCTGCTTAAGGAAACAAAATCAGTAAACCAATTCTTTCTTGCAATTCTTGAATCCCGGCATGATACGATGGTCATCGATAATAAATTCCATTAACTCAGGTTGTACTGTATGAAGAATTGTAAATACGGGATGTCGTTTTTTCAGTTCGATTTATTTGCACCGTTTCAAGTAGAGACAGATATAAGTGCTGATGTTTTCGTGTGTCCTTTTAAGTGTATTTTTCAATTGCAATGAATCTTTTCAAGTTCATCTGTTTCTTGGTTCAGTGGAACTCCAACTATACGGGGAAAATGAATTACAATTTTAACTGCATATCGGAGTGGAACTGTTGCACTATTCAGCTTTTACGTCAATAATTCGATGATTGATCAGGTGGCTGGATGGGGTTGTTTCACTGAAGAAGATATAGCGAAAAACGATTTTATTTCGGAATATTGTGGTGAGGTGATCTCTCATGACGAAAGCGAACGCAGAGGAAAGATCTACGACAAAAAGAAATGCAGCTATCTATTTGGTCTGTTTTTTAGTTGTTCTCTCGCAATTTTTTGCTTTTCTTTTACTATCAAGAGTGATGGGATTCTGTTTTATATTTGCTGGAACAGTTGGTATTCACCCACTTGCGTGCGGTTATTGTTCTTTCAAACCCAATCGATTTTTCGTACAGTTTCTGTAGACTCTTCTTGACCAGGGAAATAGGAGGAGAGAGGGTGGAGGAGGTGGAATAAAGGAGAGAGCGATCTGCTTACCTAAATCTTTCATTTGAAGGCGAATGTTTCTGCTATTATTCGCTTTGATAGATGAAGATTCAACGTTTGATAGCTGCCATTGATTCGACGCAATTGTTAAATTCTTTAGCAATTGATGTTTTTGGGGAACGCATTGATGGTTTCTTTCTAAGTAATTGCATTTATAGCTACTATGGATATATATGATTTCAGGTCTGAATGAGGAATATTTGGTTGATGCAACTCGTAAGGGTAACGTAATTCGCTTTGCAAATCATTCGAAGGACCCTAACTGTAAAGGCAGAGTATGTGAAAATTTGTTTCAAAAAACTTTCGTTGGGATAAATGGATCGTAATCGGAAGAAGTTAACAGTGAGAAATAACACAGCAACGAATGAGGTTATAGAAGAGATTGAATGTTGTTATTTTGAAAGCGGCTAATTTTTATTGATATTTGTTCCTTTGATTTGTTGCGTAAATTAAAAAAAAAGAATTTTTTGCATATTTTAGCTGTTACGGATAAGGGAGGAGAGGGTGAATAGATTGCTTGCAATGTCATGCTGCGAAATTCAAATTTAGAAGATTATCAAAAAGTTTATAAAAAATTGCCATGATGTGGTAGTGGTCATGAAACGTGGTTACTGGAAGTAAATTAAGAAGTGTTTCTGTTCACAGGGTTAGGAAACGCTCCAATTTCGGAAAGTTGCCGAGATTTTTAGAACCTTTATAGCTGTTGTTATATCGTATTTTTGCTTTATTTTCTATAGTGTCTTATTTGAAGAGCTCATTTATATTAAGGAGTCGTTGGTCCTTATTCTTTGAATCGAAAGTTTTAGGTGTTTATGGTGAATGGCGATCATAGGATCGGAATATTTGCTAGGAGGAATATTGCAGCCGGTGAAGAGCTCTTCTTTGACTATTCCTACAACTCCACACAGCAGGTGGGTGAATTGTTGGCTTACGAGCCATTTTTAGATGCTAATATCCATGTTCTTTCTTCTTTTTTTCTCCTTTCATTTATAAATTCAGAACAGGTATGTAAGGTTTCATTTAAATTTTGCGACTCACACCTTACCAATTTTGAAGGCACTGGGAGCTTTAGATTGGTGAGTTTCTTTTCACTAGAGTGGTCGTCAGTGTTAACTGTTCACTCATCTTAATGCAAAAAGCATCCTTCTTATGGAGAGATAACTTATATTTGTTAGCAATGGAACGTTTGGTGTGTATTTGCGAAATGCGCTATATGCCATAAAATGCCATAGTTGAAGTTTGGTTTTTTGTTGGGAATAGTTTTTAGAATTCTTTGACTCTTTTAGGTCATAGTTTTGATGAATTTCTTATTGTTGATTTAATTGCTTATTAAATAGTTTTTTATTAAATAGTTTTTGGGAATAGTTTTTAGAATTTTAGGTCATAGTTTTGATGAAAAGAAAGGTGAAAAAGTTGCTCCGCTTTTCCTTTTTATCATAAAAGTAAATGCCCTAGTAGTTAGTTTAATATTGAGAGGGGATGAGGGAACACTTCTTGAAAACGTCAGAGTGGATTTGGTTATTCTTTATCTAGTCACTTGAAATACTGGTGGTAAGGAGCTTAACCTTTTAGCAGAATTGCTCAGGCGTCGACGATCTTAAAATATTAACGTCAGCGTCTTATTAAGATTCGGCAGAGATGGGAGTTTTCGAGAAGGTGAATGTGAAACTCTTAAGCTGCTAGGGCAAAATATGACTCGAGATATCGATAGTATTTCGAAATAGTCATTTGGAAGACTTAATAAAGATTTGTGCTAATTATGCCTTTGACAATATATTATATGTACTTTCAATTCTAATGGCTTGTCTTTCAACGGTCTCTTTAATGCGTTGATTTTTTCACATTTTTGTTGCAGTAAAGTTTTTTTTTCAGTTTTTGTAATATTTTTGCTAAAAGTTTACATCAAGTTTTTTTTTTAGAAATTTTTGAAATTTCTTTTCTCATAGAAGTTCTAGCGGAAGTTTTGTATAGACTTTTTTCCTTCAAAATGTGCAAAATTTTCAGATAAAGTTCGTATCGAAGGAACGCCCTAAACCACACTAGGCATCGATGAGTGGTTTCTTCCCATACATTTCATGTGTTTTTCATCCGTTGCTATTGCTATTTCTAATGGTTTCGGGCTTTGTATGTATACAGCGTAACCGTACGAGTGCTATACCATTACCAGGCTATGTTTAGGAGAGGGTGATGCATTTTATAGAGTGAAAATCGACAGTAAAAAGAAATTAGCTCCATGATCTTTTAAGCTCTCTTTGAGTTTTGCTACCACCATCAGAGTTTGTGAGTTAAGCAGAACGTTAGGTACTTTGTGGAGCAGTTATGGCCACCCATCATGAAGCCCACAAATTCAGACGTGATGGAGTTGTGGATTTTTTTGATGCAGAAGCACCAGTAGTAGGTATCAAGCAGGCTCGGTTCTATTTTCGTTAATCCTAACACCATAATGTATGACAGAGAGACGATTCGGAAGATATTGGATGTGATCTCTTAAGTTCGGTGCTTTTGAGAGTAATGACCCGACATTTAAGTTTAATGTGAAATCAAAGAACATCGATCTTGACCTTCGGTGTTCTTTCCCTTTTAGTTACTAGGATGTTTTCAATACTTTTGTGTTGTTTTTTATTGTTTCGATGCTTCAGCTGTCGTACACTGCCTCTCTTCCTTATTCACTTCATTCGCATTGTGCGAAACTCCTTCAGTGATGTTATTTTTGTGGATTTAGTTGCTATTATTGGATCTTTATAACTCCGATATGGTGAAGACACAAACTTGCTTTGGTCACATATCAGTGTGATCGGCTGTGACGTGGAACTCTCATTCCTTTCAATGGTTTATTGCCTTGTGTTCTTACTTCTTGGGAAGCCTCTTTCATTTGTATGAATTGTGAAGTTTCCACCTGTATGTTTTAGGAGATCAACTATTTCTTTTCTAATATTTAATCATTTGTTTTATACGATGAGAATTCTTCTTTGATGAAGAGTGAATGCTAGCTTTTAGTTATTAATTTTATTATTGTTTATTAATATTTTGTTGTGTTTTATATTCGTTTACTGTAATTAACGGAAAATGAGTACAAAACGTATACTGCAATATCAATGTTATGCTCAAATAGTTTGAACCAATGCCACTTGTTGACTGAATTATTTGTTTGCCAAGATATTGTTCATTCATTCAATTACGTCGATAATAAATCCGAATGTAATTGCGGTGGAGTATTTGCGCAATTTTTTCTATACCTCTTTTACTGTATTCAGTAGGAGTTTTCGGTTGTTTGGCGTCTTTCTTCACCGAGAAATTCAACAACAGAATTGCTTAATGGATTGTGCTTATTCAATTCGGTTGAAATTTTATATGAACACCTATCAAGTTTTAATTTTTCTAGTGAAGGGACGTTAATCGATTTGAATTTCTTTCAATCATTTTACGATTATCTGATTTTATTGCTTCGATTATTGTTTTTAGTCTTTTTTTTTGCGGTTATATTGCTTCGATTTTTGATTGTTGCATGTTGAATTGTCTTTTCTTTTATTCTGCTGCCTTCTCAGTTATTTCGACGCTCATTTAAACTTTCTTCTTATCTTTATTGGGACATGAGAATACTGCTTGGATCTCTCTGTATTCTGTTTATATTTACGTATCAATGTGTGTGGGGAGTGATTTAAAGTCTTAAAAATTTCTAGTTTACATGCATTGTGTTGTTTTATGTTATTTATGTTGGGTCGCTGTATTTTGTTGTGCCGTTTTATGTGAGCCCTTTTTCTTCAAAAAGGATTGCATATTGGGAGCAATTCCTTCACTTTTTTTTTTTTCATTGCAGCCCTTTCGTTGTGCTCTGACCATTCTTAACGGAATGCTGCTGGAATTTTTCGTCTTGGTTCTCTCTTGCCAATGTCGCTACTTAAGAAGACTCTTCAGCTGAAAGCGTTTTCATTTTCCTTTTTTTCCTCTGGTCATATGTTGGTTCATCTCTCAACCCAGGTCGCTCCATCACTTGATTCATCCGGTAGTTTTCTGGATAGTACATTTCTTCCCCCGTGGCCAGCAGTTCTGTCAAGGCTCTACCCCAGGTCAGAGGTAATTCCCTTACTTCACCGTGTTCCATCGGGCTTTTTTAGAACATTGCTGGCGCATGCGGCTACTGGATGGTCTCTGTGCATCGTTTATTCGCAGTATTCCTTGGTTGCGCGCTTATGTGCAAATTGCTCGGAAATACAATTGCTCTTTCTTACTTTGGATTATTAAACAATAAACCCAACTTACAGTAGACGCATTCGTCGTGGACAAATAAACGACCGAAGCGGAACTTACGACAACGAAAATATGCGCTGATCAAATATTAAGCGTGTTAGGCAAGGTCGCAACCGCCGATTAAGTGGTATATGCACGTGTTTGCTGGGACTTATGAACAAAAAATCTGGCCCAAGTTTGCGTCCAAACCTTTTAAGTTAAACTTCCGCATGAGTTTTCCAGTCCCATATTCTAATATATATTGCGTCTACAATGCTTTCTGTGGCCCTTATCTCAATCCCATCATGATCAGCCTGAGTTGTGTTGTAAGGGCTGATTGGTTTCTCTAGAGGCTTGCCAGTTGCTGTGTGGAGCCGGTACAGTAAGAGGGGCCAAAATTTTTACTAAATGTTTAAAGCGAATTGACGCAGAATTCCGAACAAGACAGGGAGGTCGGGAGATGACAAAGGCTACCCCAAAGGGGGCCTCGGCACTATCCGCAATGCCCATTGCGCGATCCCGACGACCAACGACCACCGCATGTCCCACCAAAACGACGCGCCCGCATCGGCTAGAGCCGAAGTCGAAGGCCTAAATCGGCACACTGGAGCTGAAGTAAATGCGCTTCCCTTTTATATCCCCCGAGTTTTGCCTCGAGGCATTTATAGACAGTTTGTTCGACCTTGAGATCATCAAGGCATTGGCAGACAGTTTGATCTGTCGGGTGGTCGCCCTTTTCCCTGCTCTGCAAGAAAACAGTTGATCTGCATTCTGTTGATCTCCCATTACATGCCCTTAGAGTGTGCCTTCCACGAGGTATGCTATTTCGAAAATAGTGTCTTGGTTGAACTACTATGTATTCGAAGGCTTTTCCCGTTTCATATATGGTTCTATGACATCATCAACACCAGTACGTTGCATGGTTTCGTACCGTAGCAAAAGGCGAACTGCACCATATCCCCGGATTTTATTGTGATGCTAAACCCGTATTTTAATGAGACCGAGCGTAATTCCCGACCTGGCGTTTACAGTAAGATCGCTCACTTAGGCTGTTGTAGTTATAGCGACATTTTTGTCTCAACCTACAGGACTTCCCCGAATCTTCTCATAAGCTTTATAAAAAGGTAATGAGTCTTCTTCAGAGTACAGTATGTCCAACCTTTGATGTAGTGGGTGATCAATAAATTGTAGATCGACTGCTTTTGGGTAGAGCAGAGAGATGATGGTCACGGAGTAGAGCAAGTCGCTCCAAACGCCTTGAGGCAATGGTCGATGCCTATAAAGCGACAGCGTGTTTGATTACAGGACGTTGGTTGCTTCTAGTTTTTAAATCAGCTCTCATCCTTTGTGCTCGTTGATGCGGAGATGACACTATTTGTGCCGAGGTGCTATATAGGCGACCCCCCCCCCCCCCCCCCCTCTCTTCCTTATTATTGTTGGTTTTCGAGGCCTAATAAAAAAGCCCTAACGTCGCATCTTGTTAACAGATTACACAGCATCTGGTCGAGCCTCGAAAGAAAAGGAATTTGCGGACCCTTCGGGGACAAACCAAGGGTAGTGGGGCAAAATAGGGCCCAACACCCTTAAGCGGGGATATTCGGAATAAATTTCCTGCTTTAGCTGCAGTGTAGGCGATGTTCATCAACCAAAACTCAATAATGCAAAATCGATATCCCATAAGGTCGACTATATTTATAAGCCTGCCACAGAAAGGACAAGTAGAACAGCATGAGACTATCATAACATACCAATAGAACACGGAACTATCATAAAAACTAATACATGAGACTACCATAATATATCAATACAGTACAAGATTACCACAATATTATCAATATGTGCAATATAAAAACATTCAAAAAATGTCAACACGGCACTTCGAACCGAAATTGTATAAGCCATGCCAGTGGTAGGTGCCTAATACCCGAATCGGATAGCCTTATATAAAACATCCCCATCTTATTTTAACAATATTCATAGTCTAGAAGGTAAACGCAATTCTCAATGAGTCAAAAAGTCAATGAAGGATATATGAATTCATTGCGATGATGGTAAATAAAATAAAAAATGCAACAAAAATTGCCAATATTCGTCAACGCTAAAAATAGAATAATGGCAGACGAAAATATTAGGAATAATATAAAATATTAAGAATAATATAGGGATGATTTCCAATAGAAATCGGAGCAAATATGCCCATACTGCGCCTTACCGATTACATCAAGAATTGGAACAAAGTGTCGAAATATTGCATCATTCTGATTACTCCTATGTATGTCGGATTCCATCATCGCTCATTGTGTTTATCGTTTTTGGCAAATATGCGAGCTCTATGACATCAGGTGTCAGCTCCCTAGAAATATATATTGAAGATAACTAAAGGAAACTGTCCGTGATTGTATCCGTAAACTTCATTGAAGATAAAGGAAACTTCGTGGCCCGCAGAGAGAAAGTACCAGGTAATTAACACCTAAGTGCTCACTAAAGGTGCCAAATGCCCCTTCCCGATAAGAATAATTTAACTGCAGAAGGCAGGAAATATGCACAGGTACACGGGAAGAGAGCCATCATATGTGATCTATCGTGATTGCCTCCCACACCATTTCGAAAACGTTGCCGACTCAAAAGCCTACCTTCATAACCCCCTCTCCTGGTCAATGAAAACTCGACCCGAATGTATCGAACAAACCTCGACTTACCATTAATTCATCAAGTCAATCTGACACGTTGATATTCGTCCATAGTATTCATGAAATATTTACTAGCATATCCATCCGCTCTTAACAAATTTTTGCTCGCATGTTTCTTCCGAAGATTCGTTCCTGTTTTCTCTGAAAATATAAGACCAAGTGATCAAATCGGCTCTTATGGAATAAGTCAGCCATCAATAAACGGCGACAATCAAAAAATTCTTTCTAATACTCACTCAGGTGGACATCTCCGCTTGGTCGTAGTATGGATTAGAGCGAACATGACCCCCAAATAACCGTTTAAGTGGCGCAACCATATGTCTATCAGTACACATCAATAGAAGGCACAGAACAGTCAACAGCCTATAGAAAATCCAGTTTTATATTTCAGTTAATTCACTTCAGAAATTGAAGCCTTCTGTTAGGGTCGAAACTAGGTCGTATAGAAAAACGAAGAAAAGAGTGAAACATATCTTCGTCCGAATCCATCAGCTGTGCCCAACCTGAAACGATCTCTGCCCTCTTAAATTCGAAGCCCATCTCAGAAAGTGCATCCGCATCGTCGGCGATAATCCGTTCCCCTGAATCCGACTGAAACTATAAAATATTGAATCATTATCACTTGGCCCACAATTAACATGGCCCACAATCACCTCGAAAACTGTGGCTCGTGAAGGTGATACGGATTTTTCGAAAAAAGAAACGACTAAAATGGTCAACTTAGCCAATGAACGTGAACTTTATTTACTAGTTGGCAGGAGAAGATACCTCACCATTACTGCAGATATTTCAATCGTATCATCCTAATTTAGTAGAGCTGTAACCTTTCGCTTCTAAACCCAAACAGAAGGGTAATAACTGAGTGAGAAAATATTTTTCCAAGACTGCGGGCGATATTATACACAAGCTAAAGTCAATCTGTCGAATGGAAGCAAGAACTTAAAAATTAAATAAACAAAAAGACAGAGTAGCAGTTGAATCTCCTACTGCGGCAGAAATTCCCGACTCATTCGTCCCATATGATGCATACTAACATAGCCTTAATGCAACGAAAGTTAACCTTAACCATTCGCCCAGTCATAAGTTGCTCGTATTCATCCAGAGTACGTGGGATCTTCTCCCAGTATGCAAACATGTTCACCCTTGGAGCGCAATATCCTAGAAAATATACTTTAATAATGCTATCCAAAAAACGAATTATTGAAAAACATTGACCAATGAACATTCGTTTTTGAGTAAGCCATCCCACTTATTATATCTTAAAGTAAGACGATCATTGAACAAGCAGAAAATACTGCCTCATTCTACAATAATCGGTTTTAAAGATCGCTCATTAGTCTAGTCGACTTGAAAAGGAGTTTGACTTGAAATCAAATGGGCTCTGCCCGCGCAGGTTCGAATCCCGCTCGCTGCGAGATTTCTTTGCTCAGTTAAAACGACCCCTTGGCTGAAGACGTCCTGCGAATACAGGAAGTCTTCTACCACTGATGTCCGAGTGGTTAAGGAGTTTGACTTGAAATCAAATGGGCTCTGCCCGCGCAGGTTCGAATCCTGCTCGCTGCGAGATTTCTTTGCTCAGTAAAACGACTCCTTGGCTGAAGACGTCCTGGGCGCGTAGGAATTCTGCTGGCAGTGATGTCAGAGTGGTGAAGGAGTTTGACTTGAAATCAAATG
>JAAVTS010003427.1:0-19393 GCA_022845575.1 Baylisascaris ailuri | reverse complement strand
AAACTAACGTCAGGCCACAACCTAATGGATGGAGGAAGGGTTGGTGGAGGGTTCTAATAAAACGAGAAGTGAAGGAAGAAAAACATAAGGAAGAAGAAATGCTAGTCAAAGAAAGCTGAATGATTGCTGCGTTGACAACCTAACAAATGGTTTTATGCATATTTTGTAGTTAACCTTAAGAGTGGATAATTTGAAGAGAGATGTCATTGGTTCTTTGTAATTGATAGAATGATCCGAAGAAATCGGTGGGTCGGATTTTGTTTTAATTGAATGTATTATAGAAAGTTGATTGCACAATTCCCCGGGTGGGTTTTACCTTCTCTCAGGTGATTAGAAAGTATAATAAGTGAATTTTTGGTGTCCTGTTTTTTATTGGGAGTGTATATTGGAGGCCAGGTATTGGCTAATGCTGAATTGTTTCAGGAAGAGTTCCATCCGGGTCGTGTTGTTGACGAGAGTGTCGATCGTTTCACGATGCTTGCAAAGTTATATGCGATGAGATTAGAGGTATTAGAGAATCAAGGCAAACTCGAGTCACCGGAAGTGTTGGATATTGAAGGCGTCACAAGAGAATGGGCTATGCAGAAATTGGCAATCGTCGGAAATACCAACTTATGCCGGTTCGAAATTGGTGAATTGTTTGGTGGTCACGAAGCGTTGCATTGTAAGGTAAATGTTTGCTACTATTTAGCCATGTTTATTGATGTAATCGAGGCAAACGTGAGAATTGTGTGCTTAAAAATTTGGCTTATAATATGATAGAAGCTTTCTTGTTGTTCTGATATATTGTGATATGTTTTTTGATGCTTACATCATATCNNNCATTGTGATATGTTTTTTGATGCTTACATCATATCTGAAATCGTTCTCTCTTAGCTTTTCTAAATTCCTTCGCATGCCAACAGCTATCTTTTTCGAAAAAAAAAATTTTTAGACTCTATAGAAAAATTGAAAACTTTATTAGTCGAGGTATCATTTGTTTATGGTTGTTGAGATAGTTTCTTCTTAATAAGACCTAAAGGTGAGCAGAAGGATTACGATGTGACAGTCCGTTGTTTTCATATGGTATATTTTAGGTTTGCCATAGCAATATTGCTAGTGTAGAGCAGACAAGAGAACGATGTTGGGAAACACATGTGGCATCATCGTATCATCAACGAGTGCAGTTGCTTGCTTCAGTGATCGCACAATGTGGGTATTTCGAGTAGATCTCTACCTGAGCATTGCACTATTGATTACCTTATTGATTGTTTGTCATCTAAATGACTTCTTTGGATGATATTGTTGTACAGATTGCAGTTAGGAGTTCATTAACGTATAAAATTTAACTGATATTTTATATAGGAAGATTGTCATTTTTATGCAGCGACTAATTTTTCATTTTTCTTCGTAAATAAACTGTCGCTTACTTCTTTACTTCTTATTTCTTACTTATTACTTCAGTTTTTTTTGAATGTCTGGAAGTGTTCTCAGTTTTCACTAAATTATTTAAACACTTTCTATTATCTATTAATTGATTTACTACTTTTTAGTATCCATTAGGTTTTACTTTTTTTAACATTAAATATTAAAATGATGGATAAGCGACAGCCGTTGTTTGTGCTGTTATTTTTACTAGCCGTGCAGATAGAGCCGATTATTTCAGTGGAGAGCCATCCGATCGACAATCCTTTTGGTAATAGACCGCAAACAAGTAAATGGGAGCAAAATACGCTTGGCGTTTACCTCGGACCTATGGCTGGACTTCAATACCTTGTTTATTTTGGTTAGTTTTAGTTTCTTTCCCATTTTCTTGGTTGAATGCTTAGAACAACTATTTGTAGCCTCAGAGGGAGGGAGGGGAGAAGAGCAGGAGCGTAATTGAGAGGGGGCACATCTTCTGCAAGATAACGATGACGTCATGCTTCGTATCTCAAAAAAAACTTCGAATAGCTTTATTATTTTTTATTACTTAAGGTGACATCAGTTTCAATGATGCCCAGATGTTTGTTCACTCACTATTCTCAGTCACAAATGTTGAGTCACTATTCGTGATCTTCAAACACATTGATTCCTGATTGTATAGGTCATACAGCTATTTAAATAGGTGGATAGCAGTGATACGATTTAATAAACCTAATGAACACATCTCACTTGTTGTAATCATTGACGATTTCATTGCACTGCATCAATGGTTTAATTTAAAAGGAAATGATTCTCTTTCAGATACATTACCATATTGCGATCTTTGCTATACGGTGCTGAATGAGGATGGAGTTATAGAACATTTTTGCAGTGAAAATCATCTCATCAAATTTTTGGTAATTTCGTTAATCGTTCAATTTTTATAACAATAGGTGCTCACATATTTTGCCAAGTGTTAAATAAAGCTGAGATGTTAATCGTTGTTTAGGCGTCGTCACTGGTTTCCTGCTTTTTTTGTTGTAATTTGGAGGGGATGTGGGTTTATACAATTTGAATTACTTCGAAGTAATTGAAAATATATTTATTTTCCTCACTGCTGGGTCAAGAGTGCTTGGAAGCTCGAAGTCATCGAAAGGTGAATAATATGTGACGGTTGAGGATGTTGGCTTCACAAGAAATCGGTTTCAAAAGCGTCCACTTTGATTGTTATTAGAGTTTAACGAAGTGGCTCACACATTTGCAGTCGTTTCATCGACCTGGCGCAATATATACCGCTATGTACCTGCCGGATGATGCAAGGCGCACGCAGATGCTCTCGATATTCGATCGTATTGCCAGTGACGATCTTAGTGGACATCCGCGCAAAATTGAGGTTGATCCTTGTTTTTTCGATGTGCTTAGCTTGCACTTTTATAGGTGGGTACGTCTTATATAGTTCGATGATGGTTGCCAGACTTTGCGTTGGGTAGATTCGAGGTGATTGGGTAAATTCGAGTTCCTCGGGAAAAAACCAACTTTTGAAAAAAATTAAAGTTATCCATCGAGAGCGAAATAAGATCTTTGTGCTCATGTAGTCAGCAATCAAAGAAATAATTTGAGTTATTTCCATCAGACTCGGGAATTTTTTATTTTTTTTGCACTCATGTTAGGGGAAGGGCAGTTTCGAGTCCTTAGGTTCTCTGTGTTCACCACCCCTTCCCCCATCCCTCGAAACACCTTTCAACCGCGGTTTTCCGATTTGTTAGCATGTTGTTGTGGCACTTGCATATATTATTTAAAAGTGGCATCATTCGTTATCATGTGGACATGTTATAAAGAGATAATTTAAGGCTCCGTATATTCCTGAAGTGATAAGAACAAATTCGAATCAGAATATGCTGAATGCACCGACATTGATGCCTCAGTTATTACCCATCGGTTCCGATGACTTTTGCTTATGGTGCCCGGTTGGTTTACTTCTCGTTTTTGTTATTTATTATTATTGTTACTGCATCGATTGTTTATTTGATATGCGGGTCGTGCATGAATGAACGAACATTTAATAAATAAGGCCGCAGTATTAGATCAAATTAACTGAGGTCAAAGGTTAGCGTGGGGTTGAAATTGTGAACTTTCGTTTATTTTTACATTTGACTGTTTATCATATATTAGCCGTACTGTAGATTAGCTGCTCAATAATTGCTCTCTTTGCAATCTTTTTTGAATCTATTGACCAGCTATATTATATTGCCGAATTTATTAGCTTTGATTTTAGACGAATTGCTTAGCGCTGTATATTCCTTTGCGTATATAATAGTAAGTCGTTGATTTTAGGTGTGTTGGAAAGTGTTAAAAGTGTCTAATAAAGAAAACGAATATATTGCATTCTGGACGAAGCACTGCACAAAGTCAAAGAAACATTTCCAAACGGCAGTTAGACGGGCGTTATTCAATTTCGGTGAGTTGACTAATTGCAAGCTTTGTATAAGTTATCTGAAAGGTTGTGTCGTAATTAAATTGTTACTGAGGGTTGTCTAAGGCATTCACAAGAGCGAGGATGAGATGGCGAATGGGATTTATTAGATTATTGAATTATTCGATTCGAAATAAGTTGCTAAGGGAAATTTTGCATCTATAGTGGTGGCATGATTTTTGATCTTGTCGTGTGCCAAATTTTGCGGAAGATGGTCACAAACGAATTAGGAAGGAAAAAGTATGACAATGGATTTCCTGTAAAACCACAAAAATATATGGTGTAGCACTATTATTGTTATTATTATCATTGTTTTTTTCTTTTTTTTTTTTGAAAAAATTTATTTGCTGCTTTTGTATGGCGTATAAAAGAAGGCGCAATGCTAGTCGCATTTTATTATTTTAGTTTTTTTTAGTAATTTAGAATAATATCGATGGACTTGCACGCTGAAACATTTCTGAAATATTGTTTCATATTTCAGTGAAGAACTTTTGTTCCATTTTTCTTTTGCAGAGGAAGAGAATTTTGTCGATGTGATGACGACAATTCAATTACCAGCGATAAAAGAGGGAATCTGGAAAACTGCCAAATTGGATGGAAGGGAAATTGAAGTGCAGCAACAAACCGATGTTGGTCTCGATTTCATTGTCGATGACTTGCACGCTGAGGAGGTAGGTGTGATGTTGTTGCCTCCACCTACTTTGTTGGGTATTTTTCATTATTTCTTGTTGTTATCTCGCGAATAGCGCTATTCACAATCAACTGGCCTTAGCTTTTTAGAAGGTGGGAAGTTGGTCAAACAGAAGTTACAATTGGAATAGGTCCATACCTTAGTTTCTCAAGATATGTTGCAAGGTCGAGGTTCATGTAAGTGTTGCACGTATTTAATATGAATAAAGAACTGCTTAATAGAGTGCTTTTTTTTCCAACCACGATTCGAAGCTTGTAGATGTAAACGTAGTGCCGTTCCCTCTCAGGGAAGGGACGGTGACTCGACAGATTGGTTTGTAATTTATTAACGCTACCACGGGATAAGCGGGATTCAGATGCTATTTGTTAAGCCGAATTACTTCAAGGAGGAGATATTATGCTCCTTTTTAATGCACTTTTTTTGCTTTTTAGCAGAAAGCTTTGCGTTGCGGAGTCTTTTCTCTCTCAGGGTTCCACGTTATTGTTTCGTATTTTACCTTTTGACTATGGAAGAAGAGCCGAATGCATATTGACGAGATGTGTATCGAGTTGTGCTGATAGTTTTATATTAATTTCGTTGTTTAAAGTGGAAAATGAGGTGCAATATTGAGGTGGTTTGTATCGCGTGTGCAGCAATGTTTCCTCGTAGCGATATCACGCAGATCTCATTACATGTCCGTTCTATGGATCATCTAATGCAATGCCTGGTTTGTTTAATTTGCATAAATTTTTGAATATTATTTGTTTCCTTATTGAGTGATATTAATTTTCATACTGAATAATATTCTAGTAAACCGACAAGTGTGGAATTATTTTTTATTGAATCAATTTCTGTACTGCTTGTCTACGAAATTTACGCCATCGTTTCGCTTAAATTGCAAACGCTTTTCAGTTTTTGGCCGTAGATTGAGCAATTAGAAGTGATTTAGGGGATTGACTCTCTTTTTTGCATGATTCAATAGTTGTTAGCACGTCGACTTAGCAAAGTTTCATCGATGCTCATTTGCATATGGAAGGTAATTGAAGATGCTTAAAGAATTTTCATCATTTTTTTCTAAGCGATTAGTGAAATTATTTATGTGTAAGAGAAGTTTATCTTTTAGCACACGACGGATCGTGAGATGCTCAATTTAGTGATGTCACAGAAATCACCACAAGCTGAACACGACCTTCTGATGGACTATTTACGTCGTTCGGTGACTTCGCCGGGTACTGTTCGAGTCTACAATGCCGATTTGGCCATAAAGGTTGCTAGATGGGGTTCGGTACCGTATAGAAAGATCGAACTGAGTACAGTAGATGCTAATATACGGCCAATTTGTGCAGTGCTGTCAGAAGCTATCGACAAAGTGGCCGATGATAAAGGTGAGGCGCACACTTTTCTAAGAAGAGATAGAGGTGACTATGTAAGGTCTGCTGGCAGGCTTTTATCTTTGGTTGGGAATGGTGTTTATTGAAGCTATTGGTTATTTTATAGCTAGTAATATGTAAAAGATTCATCACAAAGTGAAATATTGATCAAAAATGTTTTTCCACATGCAACAAGACCGTAGTCGAATGTGCTTTTTTTTACTTATATAAAAACACGCTTCAATGTTAAATGTTTATCATGCTTTTTGATATTGTATTATTTAGTTATATTATAAAAGCGAAGTGATATGACCTTTCTTTTTATCTTTAAATATGCGTTTTTATATTGGTAGCTTGAAAAAACTTTTTGTGATGGCGATATAGTATGGGTTCGTTTTTTTTGTTGATATATTTGTTTGTTTTCGAGTTTTAATTGCGAATTAATCTTCTTCTATTTCTTTGAAATCTAATTTGTTGTGTAGTTTATTTCAATGGAGCATGTTTGTCGATTTGAAGCTGTAAAATTTGATGATTTCAGTTGAGCATATCACTGTACCCGTAAAAGATGCGCTACAATTGTGTTCTGTACGTATACACTCGATTAATGAAAAGGCCATTCTACTTTGGTGTACGGTTAGTATTTTTTAAAACATCTTATGCGTCTGTATAAAGTTTGTTTACTCATTTATTTATTTATTTATTTATTTGTTTATTTATTTATTTATTTATTTATTTATTTGTTTATTTGTTTATTTATTTATTTATTCATTTATTTCAACGTTCCGAAATGGAAAAACATACAAAAGTACGTGAGCATGAACAAGAACAGGACGAAACGTTTGCAGAGCTGCAATTTAGGCTAGTAGACTCCAAATACATTGGAAAAGGGGGGGGGGGAGGTGGAGGAGGAGATAGATGCCAAATATGATTGAGATGGAGTGATTGGAGAGCGTCAAAATTCGATGATAGTTTTTATATAATCGTGTATGTGAGTATTATTTATTAATAAAGCTTTGAGGATATGAAAATGCTGTATAATAGCAATATATAGTAGGTAGATGAAGGGGTTTTCAATTCAATGATGTAGAGTTTGCCACCGTTTCACGATGCGATGAGGAGGTAAAATTCGATGCGTTCTGATAGTATGACATCAGAATTGAAAAAAAAAAACCTTCGCTTATTTCGTGATGAAATACGGCAACGTCCGGCTGCTTCATAATGGTTTGCTTGCTTTGATAGATTATCGTATAATGTGGTATTGTAGAATGTATATCATTATCATGCACGAGTACAGCTTTGTTTACATTGCCTACTGCTACTTCCCCCCTCCCCTCCCCTCTCCCGCTTAGGCCGTCGATCCTTCTTCCTTTTTTCCTTCCCAACTCGGCCGTCGTGCCTTCGTTAGCTCTCGGTTTAAGATGTGGATGAAAATAACTTGTTTTGAAGCTTTGTATGAATGTGGCAACTGAATCTATACCTGTGGTTGTTTATTTTCTGTTTCAGTAGTAGTGTTCAGAAGTTATTATGTGAGATGTCGTTTTCATATCTCATTTGCGATTTCTTATTCATGTCGATCTAACCTTCACGTTACCGTCATCCTCAACAAATGAAGTACATAGTTTCATTTTCGATTACGATAAAAATCCACATACCGTATCACGGATATCTAGGAAGGATTGGTAACATTGATCTGCTTAAGAGTTTTGTGTTAAGCAGAGCAATTTAACTTGTGATGCTATTTTCTTTTATGAATAATATGTGTTCCCATTGAGTATTTGCCCAATATTTGAGGGATGTGAGCGTGCGTTCAGCGTTACGGAAGGTGCAGTGGTAGAAGGTACATGGGATGGACATTTACTGGGTGCATCTCATGCAAGGAGAGTCGCCTCGCTGGCGAAGAACAGACTTGGCGAGTTTTTCGAGTTTTTATGAGTTAGGTTTAATCTTTGCACAACGGTCCAGTCTAGAGTTGAACGGAAGAGGCAAGGGACATGTGATGTCAGCAGGTTTGACAACGGCAGATTAGTGCCCACGTGCCATACATATACTATGCACCAGCTTTAAAGGCTAATTGAGGTGTGAAGATCACTCCTGGGGCAAGTGTTTGTTTGCATGAAGCTGTAAGGGACACTAGAAAAAGATTTGGTGTTGAAATTATTAGTGAGTGATATTGTCTTGCGGTATTGCTTTAAGTTCCTATCAGTTTGCTTCGTTTTGGGGGGAATTTGATAGTTAATTGAAATTATTGAAAGTTTTGATTATGAATAAAGGAATAAATCGAAATTTCACTTTGCATTTGTACTGCTTGTTATATACCTTTAACAACAAAACGTCCCAGTGGAGTATGAATTTAAAGAATTTGTGGATTGGAAAATTTCCGCTAAGCATATCGTTGATTTTTAAAATTATAATCGAAATAATTCCAGATCCGAATGGTTTCATAAACGAGAAGCCGAAGCTAACAGCAACCCTCGTCGATCAAATGGAAATGAAAAAGGTATTTGAAGTATCACACGCGAGTAGACTCAAAAACTCTCTATTAGGAGAGAAATGCATTCGTAAAACGAAGTTTTAACTTTAGCTGTCTCACTTCAATCTTTTTATTTAAAGAGTACCCACTCTCTAATACGTCATCTTTTTCGGTATATAATATTATGCAATCGATTAGCGAGTTTTGATGCTAAACCTAACGCTTATATTTATGCAGAATGCCACCCCAAATTTGTTTGTATAGTTTGAAGTAGAGCATTTTCATACAAGTATATACACACATAAGTACATACGTGCATACATTTTGATAGCAGTGTCGTGCTGCTGCCGGCTAATGGAGACGAGACGATAGGTTAAAGTTCACCAGTGGCTGATTAAATCGCCTCACCGAACCGAAATAGTTGGGGTGGAAAACCATCGCAATATCCCAGTCAACGCACATAACATCAAACGGGTTTGAAACGCGCAACCAGACAACCACAGGAAAGGCGCAATATAATAGGGTAGAGAAGAAGCGGTATCGCTGAGGTTGGTGTATGCAAATTGAGTCGCAGTGCGGTCTTTCATCACAACAAGTAGTATTGACTGGGTTTTGCTGTAGCTCACCCCATCTGAAAAATAAGCTGTCGCATTGCTGTCCCAGTTGAACGACATACGCCTTATATCAAATATTCGTACCTCTTGCAATTAGTGTTTCTATTCATATTTAAGAAAGTAGTATGGCGTTGGAACGAATCGGCTAAATCATTCGAGTATGTATATATGGTGATTGGTTTGGGCGATATGGTGGAACGACGATCGATTAACGTTGGAGTGATGCATGTTCCTGATATCTATTGTACGCTATGCGCTGAGGTTTTACCGCATTCGCAGGAATGGCTCGACTCTCATATACGTTCACTGCCACATATCGTCAACTATGTTGTAGGTTTTAAATGATGTTCTTTCCCTTTGCTTGCTAAGTTTTCAAGTGTTAGACGAAGTTGGCATGTTTATAATCTAGGGGATTACTTCTATTCTAGGATCATGTTTATCCGGAGGGGGTGGGGGGGGGGGGGGAAGAAGCGAGATGACGATGTGCCTATTGCTTCTGATAACGATAACGATACGATGATGTAAACGGATTTTCATGATGGGAACACTGTAATAGTGTATCGTAGTGAGGATTCTGTTTCTTTTCTAGTTGTTTGTTTGAAGACTACTATTAGATAACTACTATAAAGCATTGTTGGATGGAGCATTCAGTTTTTTTCTCATTTTGCGGGAATCGTTAAGTAGCTTTTAGTTGCATTTTTAAATGTTAATTCGCGCTATTCGAAGATGAGGAGGGTTTCTTTGAATATTTGTTTATTGCATTTATTTATCATTCTAAATGGTCGAGTAGTTTTATTTTTATAGCAAAGATATCATACGGAGAATATCGCACAATTGGAATCATTGCAACGTGACGCATCGGGTGATGGAGGTAAATTGTTACGGAAGCATATCGGTTTTATGCTGAAAGACGAGTCGAATGAGGTGGGCGAGATGCGTGTATATCATCCGGACGGTGTACAGAAGCAACGTGAAGCTGAAGCACTTAAGGTTAGTTCGCACTTAGCAATTCCATATCTTTTGTTACCGACAGGTGAACACTGAGGGTCACTACTGCTTATGATTGATGCTCGCTGTAGACACTATGAAGAGATTCTACAATGGGAATTGTATTTCTTGCTTGGCAATGGACCATTTTATATCCTTTGCGAAATGTTCTTCAGTTAAAGCAAATTATAATCTCAGCAAGATTTGGGGAGTTAAATTCGAAAGGGCATCGCTAAGTGGTACTTGCAGGTATTTAAAAATGAAAACAGCGATAAACTCATTACTACTTGTAGGCATAAGTATTGGAGATGATCTCGAAGATTTTCTTCTTTATTTAACGATATTGATGGAAGGTGAAAGTATAATTTGAAGGTGGCAGCGATGGAAGCAGAAAAGGATCGTCACAAAGAGAAAATAAAAATGGTTGCGGATCAGCGGAAGAAAACTTCCGAAGAGCAAAAACAGCGGGTAGGTTCGCGTCGTTCTAAGGAGGTGTGGTCTTGATTATGTCACATTTTTATGCCATCTTTTCGATATTTATGATCTATGGCAGTGTGTCGTTTCTTTTTTCAGTGATGAAGAATCTAGGGAATAATATTACTAATCTATGAGAGAAAAATTAATTGGTTATAGATGGTTTACTTGTTTAAAGTCGCTGAATATTTGACCCGGATATCTCAAATTATAGCCATCATCGATCTTTAAATTTATTGATTAATTTCTTATTTGTTTTCAAAAATTTAGTTTAGGAAACATCAGTCGTAGTCGAATTAGCAAAGGGGAATTTTTAATGAATTGGAGCATCGGTTTACCTCAATTGCATGACTTTCAGAAAGGCTGGTTACTCCCTTCTCCTTCCCGCACTCAGTTCCATCTCATTCCTCTTTAAAGATTAAGTGAGGTTGTTGAAATAAGATACTGTTTGGTATAGCTTATTCATAAGTACTTATTTTTATGGTTAATGGGATGGAAAAGGCTTTTCAACAGATTGAACATTAGGAGACCAAAAATGAGGAAGGTAAGCGCCGCAGGGCAGTGGAGAAGAAACGCTCCGAGCTGTCGCGAGAGGTGATGCGCCAAACATATGAGAGAGAACGAGAAGAGAGAATGAAACGAAGAGAAGCGAACAAAAAAGAGGAGGAAAAGAAGGCGAGAGAAGAGGAAGCGAGAAGACGGCAAAGGGCGTAAGCTTACATACTTTGTTTATAATATTTTTCTTGCTTTTAGCACTTTATTGTTGCAGAAATCTCACTAAATCAAACAATATCTTTGTATGTAGATCACCATTTCATAGAATCTGAGAGAAATGTACGAGAGGGGACTAACTCGAAAAACTTTGGAAATTTGAAAAAACTCACTTCCGCTGCTTTTTATCAAGAGAATAATTTATTACAAGGAAGTCTAGTATATCTTTTCTTTGTACTTCATAATTGATGCAAAAAGCACGAAGAATACAATTCAAAGATGGGATTTCAGAAGTGGAGGTATTTCAATGGAATTTACAGCTGGCTGGCAATTTGCACCGTTAATTAGTAGGAAGCGGCTACGCGAACGCTGCAGTCACATGAATGAGGAAGTCATGAGTGAAGTGAAGCAAAGTGGGTTGGCACAAAGAATGCAAGTGGATATTAGTGATCTTATTTCAGCTTAGCAATGGAGAGGCAGCGGAACAAGGAAGGAGATTTAAAGAAGAAAAAAGAAACTGAAAAGGAGGAACGTATCGCACGATTACGACGTGAGGAACAAACGGTATGCGTGGGTGTTTTTCCTTGCCTTGTTTATGTTGTTGTGTTCGTTTTGCTTTTATTTTTCAAAGGGTTTTCTCTTTTTTTTGTTATATTATCTTTTTTTTTTGTTTTGAATAATGAGAATAAGCGATTTGCTAAGATAGAGAGCTGCAAAACTTGGATGCTAGCCGTTACATCTCTTATCTTCTTTCCATCCATATATGCGATGACCGTGACCTTGTTTGAGCCCTTATGTTGGCGTTGATTAGGGGGTGAACACACCTAAAATTTCTTAGCTTACCAGTCCTTAGAAATCATTAATTGTAATGTAGTGCATTGATGTCGTCATGTAGGCTAACAGTTATATTTATATGTTTGCCTAAAGTGGTTCTGCTATATACAAACGTTGGGAAATGTTTGAGGATATAGTTTGCTAGCTTTTACTTTGAATGGGAATGGGAATAGGTTTTCCAGATTCATTCCACTTACGTAGTAGTTATTGTTTTAGTTAGCGGAAGCACAAAGGGCTGAACGAGAACGACAACGTGTTATGCAAATGCAAATAGAAATGGAGCGTGAGCAGCGAATTGAACAGGAGATGATACGAATCCGACATGAAAAGGCAGTCATCATTGAAAACCTCTCAACAATCCAAAATGTTCGATATTTCTTTCGTTTCCATTAATTTCATCAATTTGACTTTGCATTCAGCGTTGGTGATCTTGTTGCCATTATTCTTTGCGTTGTTATTGAAAATAGCAGTGAGATCAATAGCCAGCCCCAGCTGTGGAGTTGTGGCGCCATTTGGGAGGGTGAAAAGAGGACCAAATGTGATGATGAAGGGGCAGCATTTTCGTTTGCTCTTATCACAGGAAGTATACGTCTGTATACGTTGTTCCGTCTTCCAGTTTCCCATTGCTGGGTTTCCGAGAGAGGAATGAATGGTCGTTAATTAGAGGAACGCGACGGTTTAATGAAATATGCTGTTAAACGTTATTTTTTATGGGGAATGAAAATATTTGATTCGAGGCCACTGCAGGATCGATGACAAATTTTAGTCTGTTGTTAAGGCAGTAGAATTCAATGATCGATGGTTGGCAAGTTTGGTACTGTTCCAGCACTGAAAGCTTTTTCTCACCGATGCTTATCACTATGTTTTTGGCTCGAACTGTGATTTTTTTTTTTTTCAGCAGTTAATATGTGATTAATTTAAAGCATCAGGAACATTCGGTGGATCGAGATCGACTAACTATAACAGTGGCGAATGTTGAGGCTCAACGATTAATGGTAACTGTGCCCAATGCTTTGGGTACATCGTCGGCTACTTCAGTGAGCGCACACTATCAAAGTGCTGCTTGGTCTCCAATTGTGCATCCGGTTCCATTAAAAGATGTTAATACGGGCATTCAGCGACCTCCCACTGTGAACACTTCACAAGTGCAGGAGCAACCATCGAGAGTGCATTCGCCCACCATTGGGGTACAGCAACTTCCGCAGCATTTACGCCCCGATCGTACAAAGAAATTCGAGTCACACGCCAAAGCTTTCAAGCAGATCGAAACGAGAGACTTGCTGGTTGATTACTGTAAGCTGTTTTTATTTATTATATCTTATCAGTCCTACTAAATGCTTTTGATAATCATGTGATTGCAGTAAATGCTAGTCTTTATTTGCCGTTTCCGAGCTTGAACGAGTGATCAGCTCGACGGCTATTGGGCGTATATGATTCAATCATGATGCGTAATATTCCTATTTCATAGTAATGGGTAGCAATATCCTCTTAATTGTTTGATGTTATGTGCAGATGTATAGCTTTTATATGTTTTTCAGTGTGGAAACAAGGCGGTGAGACGATTCCTGAGGCGGAACTTCCAAAGATATTCAATAGTGTGGCAGCTCGTAGAATTGGACTACTTGGTCTTTCTTCGGTAGGTGAATGAATTAAAGCAGTTTTTATCTCTTCTCCTCTCTTCCTAAGTAAAATTTCTTCATGCAGCTTTGATAAAAAAGCGTGTAACATTTTTTATCGAAACTGCAGATTATTTGAACGTTTTCTCTTAGCGAGTTTGCTTCGACCATTAGCGAAGTCTTGCTTTCTGTACACGAGGAAATGTTGGCACTGTGCTCAACCTTTGATAAGGAGCCCATTTTTTTGGGCGATACCCCAAGAGGGAAGGGGAAGGAAATAGCGAGGTTGGGGGTCTATTATCATTAACGAATATTCTGTCCTTTTTTTCTCTCCGTATTATTTTCGATCATTTTGATCCTTTGATAGCATGTTGCTTTACAGCAGTTTCATCTACACAAAGCTTTGTGTTGTTTATAGGTTTACCAAGTACTATGTAGTGATCGTCCAACATTCGAGTCTATGTACTGCAGCGCTTGCTCGGTATGGACGACATTCTCCGATATGTTCAACCACCTGATGACTGCAGAGCACAGGCTTGGTTACTTGGTATGCATTTGTAATTATCGACTATTTAATTCCGATTTTGTGCCCTCTTATGTTTTACTATGTCTATCGAAAGACTTACATTGCTTCAATGAGCAGTGTTGCTGAAATTGCATTTAATTTCGTATGATACTGTTCATTTGTTTTTATATCTTTCTCTACTGAACATCACCCATAATACTTTCACAAGTCGAAGGGTCAGAAGGAGAAGAAGTAAATCACAATACGGGTACGAAGAAAATATGAATGCTTCGTGGATGTGCTTGCCGTATACTCTGAATTTGAAGTGCGCATAAATTGAAATGAATGCTTGATGAAAGCGACGTTCAGCAACGATGTCGAGAGTAGAACGATACTGCATGATGCATATCAGGAGGATGCTGCATTTGGTTGAAATATTCAGATGATAATATAAATGATAAGGATGTAATGACCATCCGAAGATATCGGCAACTAGAGGTTTAATATTGTGAAATGATAGTTGTTGTCATTTTATGAAATTTGAGGGATGTTAAGATTAATTCTGAGTATTGACTTCTTTGCATTGTTGAAACGAGATGGATTATCTTTGGTGGAATTGCCATTCCATTGTAAATGTTGTGTTGGAACGGATGCTAAAGGCTAGGATAGATATTTGAACTGTGAAATGCTCTCTACACATTGCTCTCGTTGATAAATGATATGTCAACAACATCAGTAAAACAATTGTGTGCCGAGTTGATATTGTTGGTTTTAGTTCCGTAATTATAAAATGTATCATAAATCGGCGACGAGCCAACCGAATGAGACGATACGCGAGCAAATGTTGGAACAATTTGCTCGACAAATTTGGAAGTTAGAAGGTTCCGGTGAGGTAAGATATCGACTCAGCTGTCCTGTCAACTATGAGACGGTGATGCGGCTATGGCCACAGCATATTCGCCTTCTAAGCAATGATTGGATGGAAATGCATGATGGACAAGGTAAGCACTATGATCATTGTGGATCGAAATGAACTTGTTGATAGAAAAGAACTGAAAGCTGTTACATGTTTAAATATAGAACTTAGTGAGTTCAATAAGTGCATCTCGTTTATTGTCATCGCTAACGTGAATAAACGTCGAATCGATTGAATTCCTATAAACTGACTGTTTATTAAATTTCGATTCTGTGTTCTGATCCCAAATGTAAATGAACAAGCATATTTCGATAGTTTGCTAGGTCATATTTTAGATAATCATATATGCCATCATATATTTTAGATCATATAGATCATCGTATATTTTAGATCATCGTCCCTTATTTAGATAGGCATCAAGCTGATTGGATAGTGATCTATGGTTGTTATTGGATGTGTTATGGATAGAAATGAACTGAAATAACGCAGATTCTAATTTGACTTAATTCATTGCCATAAAATTGTGTTTCGCTTTTTTCGATGTGCTCCTCTCATAAATATTTTGTTTGCCCCTTCCCTCTTCCCTCACGATTGAAGTAGATATTAGTTTCAGCTTGTTAAAAATATTTCACCATAAACAGTGACTTACATAGTTTCCATTTCTTATTGAGTAAATCCGGAATGCATTCACTCCATCTTTCGAAATGTGGCTCAATTGTTACGGTCTTTGAAATATCGTTGCTCTTGCATATCGAATATTGCCTGTCCTTCTTCGGAGACACTTTACTCTGTCCTTGTGTTTGTGTGTACATGACTTTTTACCTGTTCCGTTTTTGCACCTTGAAGGTAATGAGTGTTGGATAGGTAGAGAGAAGGGATACTGATGTACGACGTCAATTGTGATGTCGTTTTTGGTTGTGTTATACACCAATTCGCGACGCTGTTTTCTTTCTGTTGTGTTTATTCAGCTCATGCCAATGTTGACCTGAAGTGACTGCAGTCGAAAATCTCCAAGGCATAATACTCGTATTTATTCTAGTGAATGGTACTCCGCCTCCAGGAATCGATGTTGGCAAAGAAAAGGAGAAGAATAAGAGAAACGAAACAGAACAAAATGAAAAGGAAGGTAAAAACGAAGGAAAGAAACAAAGGAATGGCAATGACAAGGGGAGAGAGCAAGAAAGAAGCAAAATGAGAGAGAAAGATGCTTCGTTAAGTGGCAAACAGAGGTCACCACCTCGAAGGAGAGAAGGATCTCTGGTGTAAGTAATTTTATAAGGTTACATTGCGTTTATGAATGTGTGGCTAATAAAAATTATACAGGCTATGCGTTATTTTGCATCGAACTTTTAAAATTCCATCGATTTAACCGGCGTTGTTTTCCACTTCAATAATTGAGAGCTTTTATTAAAAAGGTGTGAGTAATCGGCGTCATTTTCCGTCGAAGCATACTTGAAAGCCCGAAAGCCCATATTTAAAAAGTTGTGAACCGGACTTTATGTGTTGTTTTTACATTGTTTTGATTGCTTGTTTATTTACAGCCTTTTGCTTTTAGATGTAATTAGCAGCACAAATTTTGTAGTTCACCTCTCTATTGAATTTGATTAATGAGGGAATAATGAAGAGAAATGAAAAGCTTGTGGTATTTTATCGTCCTCTTTTGTTTTAATGGAGTAATATGTAAATTTTGGAGAGTTGATAGGAACGTGTTGAGCATTGATGATGACAGAATAAGAGGTGAGCTAATTGTATTCCGAGGAACGAGCAAGATTCCATAAACGAGCAAATGTTTTTGTGTTTATTTAGAATGTTTCGTGAGTAGCTAACGTAGAAGCGAATAATAACGACTGCTTAAAGCATCTACTTATTGTTCATCTGTGCCTGTAGTTTTTTATTCATCTATTTTAAAATGTATTCACGTGTGGTCTGCTTTGTTTATTCTAATTTAATCCATTTTTGTGGCCTATTGTTGGTGGATTTGTTGTGCTTGAAGTCGTTCTTCATATGCAGTGAGCTAACTTTTATTATACGCAGATTTGAAGCGATTTCACTTTTACAGCAGACAACGAATTCAACGTTCAACAAGTCGTCGACGATCACGATCACGTTCTCGTCACTATTTTCGAACTCGTTCTCCATCGAATCGTATGCATCACTCGAGATGGAGATCAGGATCACCGTCGCGTAATCGTCATAGATCCCCGCTGAGAATCACTAAATTGCTGAGCACGCTGGGAAATGTGCAGCACGAATCGACATGGGAGGATGCGGCTGCTGCATTTTTGGCTAAGATTGGCGATAAACGAGGTGCCGAACGAGTACGTCGACGATCGCCGTCGCCACCTGCTCGTAGCAAAAGTAGAAGTATTGCTCGAATGCGTTCGGGGAGTATCATATCATCTGGAAGGTGCAGGTATGGCATAAAAATTTCGCATGCATACTCTGCAGGTATATAGAGGAGGCAACTTTTTGAGGGCAAATCGAGCATTATTTTTCCATTGCATTGCCAATAAATAACGTTGAGTCAGTGGTGTATTAATCCCGAATGGTATATAATGGGAAATCAGTGTTGCAGTTGCTTTGATACCACAATCATTGAGCAGTGTGTTAAATGGGATATCGAAGTGGTCCAAGTAGAGAAATGGCACTGCTCCATTCTCAATACTTGTAAAAATAGGTAGGTGCGTTGCTTTATGGGATGATGAGCTTGACTTGTGATATCCTTAATAAAAAATAAGTATTACTTAAGTAAGGTGTCGTTGTTGTCGAGACGATCGTCGATCACTTTGAGGACGGCAGTTTGTTGCAGTTGCAGGATTCTTTTATCTGTTCACTGAGATGGAATACATTTTCTACGGTGGTCGGTTGCAGGAGTAGGAGTGGTTCGCGTTATGCACACACACGATCTCGTGCATCTGAAAGCATTCGAAGGCACAGTAGTCGTGAGAGGAGAGCTTCTTTCGATAAGAAAGTCGAACAGGAAACAGCAGGTGGTCTATTGAAGGTATGGGAAGGCATTCCTGAAGAGGTGGATAAGCAGTTGTCGAAGGAACCGACCAAAAAGATTCCTTCAGACGAAGATGTTGACCGAATACTCGCCAAACGTGCTAAGGTGCGGTCCGTCAGTATAAATAAATATGTTCTTTATGTAGTATATGGATGTATGCACCCGCACCTTTACACAATTTGTATGTACATGTGCACGCACTTGCATATATGTACATATAGTTAGCCACGATTAATAATTTTTAATTAGGTGAAAACGAAGTAATATTTTATTTGCATCTGTTCCCAAAGATGTTCCGGAAGGAAAGGATGGTCAGGGGTTTGTGCGTTTACATCAGCTTGCTTCAAAATGCAATTCAAGACTACCCACCACTTCTCATCCATTTATTTAAGTCACCACTGAAAATTGAAACCCGTTATGTGCTGTTTCGGTTCGAGTGATTGCTTTGATTTTCGCAGTATGTAATTTATCTTCGAGTTGTACACAGCGATGAGGCGAAGGTTAAAGGTTACTTGACTTATTGCAAGTTAAAGGTCGACCAAGAACGACCTCGAGACCCAAAGGAAGATATGCGTAAGCTGCTTGGGCTTCTCGTAACGATGCAGCAGGAAGTGCAACAGCGAGGCCAACTTGATGACGCGACCATTTCTCGTCTGTATGATGAGGTGGGTGTATCAGGCAGTGATATGACGTCAAGTGGCGCTCTCCTGCAGCAATTGTGCCAAATGCTTGCCGGCGACGGTGCATCGTCAAGTGGTGGCGAATCCTGTCAGCGAACGCAACAACAGTCTAAGATTGATCTTGAGCGCTTCGGTTTGTCACTTGTTCTTCCAATTCGTTTTAACTACTGATAAACCAACGTAAGCAAATTTTGAAAGAAGTGAAGGTTCTGGATTGATTGAAGAACCTTATAGGCCGAGTTTTTGTTGAAATCTTAGGATGCCTTGAAAAAGTACTTTCAGGATCGTATTGTTAAAGATTTCGGTGTGGGTGGCTGTCGATGATCTGTCCAAGTAGGCGACGGTGGGAGAAAATTTCCTCAACTGAAGTTATAGTGGTGGAGTAAACCCCATATGAATTTGCCTAGATGAGGCTTGAAGCTTGAATAAATTTCCTGCCCTGAAGTGATGGGTTATGTCGTTAGAGCCTATATCTTCCCTTCTGCTTTTTCTCTGACAAAACAGTGGTGTTCAGTTTGCATTCGGTTTCATCAGTGCATTAAACAACGCCATGTTGAAAACTGAGCTAGCATAAGTTAGAATAGTCGCGTTCAAAAATCATTTGGTTAAGATGAGTCATAAACTTTTTTGTAGGAATCGCTCCAGTGAAGGAACAGACGGCGGAAGCAAGCTTTGTTTATCCG
>JAAVTS010003426.1:2778-15991 GCA_022845575.1 Baylisascaris ailuri | reverse complement strand
TCACAAAAAAACAGACCCTTAAACAAATGCAAATACAAAAAAACAAAAACGCTTCTGATTAGACGTAGGCTTAAGCTAAGGCCTAGGCTTAGAGTTGGGGTTAGGCTTAGTCATAGGCTTAGGCTCATGGCTTAGGCTTAGGCTTAGGCTTAGGCCTAGGGCTAGATTTCCACTTAGGCTGAGGCGTACGTTAGGCTCAAGCTTCTCGTTCTTCTTGGACTTGTGCTTGAGCTTATGATAAGGCTTGGGCTTAAGCTAAGGCCTAAGCTTAGACATAGGTTTAGGCTTAGGCTTAGTCTTAGAGCTTAGGCTTAGGGTTAGGCCTAGGCTTAGAGGTAGACTAAGGCTTAGGTTTGGGCTTAGTCTTAGGCTTAGGCCGAGGCTCAGGATTAAGCTTAGGCTTAGGTTTAGGCTTAGGCTCAGGTTTGGGCTTAGGCTCAGGTTTAGGCTTAGGCTTATGCCTAGGTTTGCGCTTGGGCTTAGGCTTATGATCAGGCTTAGGCTTAAGTTAGGCCCTATGCTTAGAGTTAGGGTTACGCTTAGGCTTAGGCTTAGACTTAGACTTAGGTTTAGGCTTAGGCTCAGGCCTAGGGCTAGATTTCGGCTTAGGCTTAGGCTCAAGCTTCTTCTTCTTCTTGGGCTTGGGCTTAAGCCTATGATAAAGCTTAGGCTTAAGGTAAGGTCTAAGCTTAGAGTTAGGGTTAGGCTTAGGGCTTAGGCTTAGGCTTAGGGCTAGATTTCGGCTTAGGCTTAGGCTCAAGCCTCTTCTTCTTCTTGCGCTTGGGCTTATGCTTATGATAGGGCTTAAGCTAAAGCCTAGGCTTAGACTTTGGTTTAGGCTTAGGCCTAGGGTTAGATCTAGGCTTAGGCATGGGCGTAGGCTTAGGATTAAGATTGGGATTAGGGTCACGCTCAGGCTTAGTCTTAAGCTTAGGCCTAGTTGAGGGCTAGCTCAAGCTTAGTTTTGGGTCAGGCTTAAGCTTACCTTAGGCTTAGACTGAAACTTAGACTTAGGCTTAGCTTAGGCTGAGGCTTAAGTCTGAAAGTTCGGTAAAGACATTAGGAAAATTTTTTTGCATACTTGCGAGTGGATTTCGGACGGAAGAGAAGTAATGCATTAAAAAAAATTGGAGGATAGAGCTCAGGGCTCTGGAGTTAGGGGTTTTGCTAAGGCCAAGATCTTAGGCATTAATACTTCAGCTTAGCTCTGACTATTCCGTGACAGAGTAGAAAAGCTTTTCGCCCTAAGGCCTAAGGCCTAAGCTCTGAGCTCTAAGCCCTATACCTTGGTTGTTGACAAAGAACCCCACCCCAGCCTCAAACGTTTAGCACTATGGCCAAAGTTCTTGGTCGCACCGGAAGCCCAAGCCCTGAGCGTTTATAACCAATTTGCTTTTATTCGTTTTGTTTTTTTCCCGCTATCAATTAATGAAGAAGTGAAAGCTTCCTTAATCATTCACCCACTTAATCATAATGCTGACAGCTCGCAAGTGAGCAAGAAACTTTCCTAATGTATTTACGAGATGATTACGCTTCAGCCTAAGCCTAAGCCCTAAGTTCTTGGCTTTAGCAAAAAGCCTCAATTTCTAAGCACTGACGGCCAACCTTCAATTTGTTTTTATTCATTACTTGTTTTCTTCTCGAAATCCACTCATTCATTAATGCGATCAATATGCTGACAGCTCGCTAATCAGCGAAAAAAATCCCTAATGTACATACCAAATAGGGAGCCGTGAGCCCAAACCCAAGTCTGGGCCCTATGTTCTTGGCCTTAGCAAGGGGCCCCAAGCCCCCGTTCTTGGCAAATAGCCGTTAGGGCTAGGTTCTTGGCCTTAACAAAAGCCCTGAGCATTGAAAGCCTAGCTCTAAGCCCCAAGCCCCAAGCCCTAATCACAAAGAGCTTAGCCCAAAGACTTAAGCCTTGAGCCGTAAGCCTTTGGTGTTGGCAGCAAGCCCTAAGTCCTAAGTTCTTCGTCTGACCAATAAGTCCTAAGCTCCAGGTTCTTGATCTTTCCAGAAAACCCTAAGTCAAAAGCCCTGAGCGCTAAGCTGCAATTTGTTTTTATGCATTACTTCTTTTCTTCTTGATATCCAATGATTCATTCACTTAATCACAATACCGGCAGCTCGCAATTCAGCAAAAAACTTTACTAATCTATTTGCCAAATAATGAGCCCTCAGTGTACGCCTAAGCCTAATCCTAAGGCCCATGTTCTTGGTCTTAGGGAACAGCCCTCAGTCCTAACGCCCAAGCCTTAACCCCAGAGCCCTGAGCGCTATGCCCCAAGCCCTGAGAGGGGGGGGGGGTTCTTTATGCAAGACCAACGGCTTAAGGCTTGAGGCTAAGCTCTTAGGTGCTACGACTTGGGTTCTCTATATTATATAATGAAACAGCCTTATGAAGTCTTATATGAAAAACATTTTATGCTTAAAAAAGTAACTTAAAACGACGCGCTGTTCAGAGATGTTCCAGATCGAATTTTTATTAGTATAGTACTCCCCTCTTCAAACATATCGATTTCCAATTTACATCAGCTGCGATGATCGATGGGGGTATTGTTGGATTCGATCCATAGATAGCCAAAACATGGATTGCTTGGATTGTTGATCACTAACCACTTAGCAACTACCGATTAGGAAAATAGATCGGAGATGGACGAATCGAGTTGTTCCCGCAGAGTGGAATTCATAGGATGTATAACAACCCTCGATATTCAAAAAACTTGAAAAATAAACTTAAATGTCTAAAGAAATAAACTTGGATGTGTATCACAATGACCGCGTAAACTAACCATGTTTCTTGTAGTACAGATGCAGCCGCATTTTTACGCTGATTAGTGAGTTTTGAATCGGCCATAAAGTTGTTGACATGCTTCTCAGCTCTACTTAACTCGAGCTTCCGTGATATTACTGCGATAAGTGCCGATGAAACTCCCGCACCCTGAAAAAATGTTTGAAGTATATGAAGGGAAAATATATAAAGGTACGAAAAATATTTGTACCTTTCTTGAACATCAATGATGCAAAAGTACATTGAACGGAAACACCTTAATTCAATAACTGATCATATCTCGAATCGCAACTGACCGGAGATAGGGTAAGAGGTGATAAGCAAGGTCGGGGTATCGACGTTCCCTGTGAGGACGTAATTCAAATCGTGCATAAATTCCAAACGCAATTCGTTTCTTTTATAGCATCCAACCGGAAACGGTGAAGACCAGGAAAAATCAAACGTTTCCGGTTGGATGCTATAGAGGAAACGAATTGCCTTTAGAATTTATGCATGGTTTGAAACACGTCCTCTCGGGGAACGTCGATCCTCCACCCTGCTTGCCACCTCTTTCGCAAAAATCCACATTATAATCACTTCCGAATTTTTCATCGGAAGTTCTAAAGGCGGATCCGAACAAGTCACATATTATCCTCAACGAATTACACAAATCTAGCTTTCTAGAGTGCGGAGCAGAGTGATGAATGGATAACCAAACATAAAAAACAGACAGCATCTTTACACAAACGTATATAAACCCACGGCGGGTATAAATTTAAATAAGTTGAAACAATTTAGCATTCAAATTTTAGGATGCTTGCAATGGAAGTTCTCTTAGCAAAAAAAAAAAAAAATGTTCCTTTCAATAGGAAGCAAAAACCTATTAAAGCGCACATTCCACAATATCATCTCTCTACCCACATTAGTCGCACCAAATGTATAAGCCAATGACAAGACATGAGTTTTCCAAACGTTTTTACTTTAGCTTCAAAAATGAATGTGTGTTGATGGCGTCTGTCGATCCTTTACTTCAGACTTACTGCATCGAATTGAACAAGATTTAGAGGTATAAAATGATAAAGCGGCACTATGATAAGCATTCTAGCAGAGTTCACTAATAAAAGTGAACGCCCTGATTCAGGCTTCGACTGGCGTTATATTCGACCTCCTCATTCGGCAACTTTCAGAAGCATATGGCCAGATTCAGCAGGACTTACAGGCATAATGATTGGATAACGACTAGAGCAAAATATTAGCCTAACAGGCCTAACAAATTATTGCGACTCCCCCGTGGAGGGTCAAAGAATGGCGGGTTTCTTTTTTCATTAAGCTTATGCAGTCTGTAGAGGGATATTGAAGGCATCAAAGTGCTTTAAGTCTCATAAGTCCTTAAGGCAACACCAAATCTTACAATTCGAGGCTTTCGGATATGGAGGTGGTGAAGACCGTACCAGCAAAATTAGATCATGCTACATGCACTGAATTGCATAGTAAAGATTACCTATACTATGTGATCAGCACTCAAATCATCGTCAGGAATTACTTAGGAATATAAAACGTTAGGCAATTAGGAATATGAAAATCTCTTACCACAATGCCCGTAGTTATTGAAAGTGTTCGACCACAATAAGTATTTGGTACAATGTCGCCATAACCTGCAATAGGTGGGACTACTCTTATTTTTTAATTAGATAATCTCATTTCTTCGTCATTTCTTTTCGAATCGATATATTTAGTTCGCAAACAAATATTCAAGGTCGTCACATTAGCGCATCTATGCTAATCGCTGGGGGAGCTGGGGAGGATGGGGAAGGGGGAGAGGAGCGCTGGAGGGGAAAGAAGCGCTGGGAGGGAGAGGGGGAGCAGGAATTCACGATCCATCTTTTCGTGCAAACTGCGAACTCTCTCGATTCAAAGGTGCAGCTTAGGTTACATAATCGAGCAGAAAATGGCAATCCTCAGTGGTGTGCCAGTGAACCGGAAACATAAGGTGGTTAAGAAATGATTCGAAGTTTGTTATCACATTTTAAATGTGGATATTTGCTCTTCTAAAAAGAGAAAGCCTGCTCGTAAGTCATCTCCCTCCGAGCTTTAAATTTACCAATGTGAGACGAAAATGAGGGCATTATTTTATTTAGCACAACCAACACAGCTAAACAATGCAATGATATTCGTACCGGTGCAACGGTCACTATTAAAATGCTTGTGCTTAACATTCAAATATCAGAGAAATGGGAAGGGAGGGGGTAAAAGATGAGGTCTTCACCCATATTCTGTAAAAGTGGAAAATTTGAAGGAATGGAACTGGAAAATTTATCTGCAACGGAAGGAAGCTAGAAGTTGCGTCGTCATTTACACCTGTCGGGATCAAACTTCAGATGGGTTGGCAAAAGTTGTATTTCAATTCAGCAATTTTGCTTTATCGTTTAGGTCTCAACAACGATTAGCGAAAGCGTAAGTACTGGTCAGCATTTCAACTTGCACGAGTAAAATTATGGCACTAAATGGAGCATAAAGCTGAATGCTTTCGATCATAAACCAGTGGCAACTCATTTCATTCTCTACTTATAAGTGAATTACGAAATAAATGAGAAAATAGAACTTATAAAAGAACGAAGGAAATAAATAAATAAAAAACGTGCAGACGAAATGAACAAAAATTTCGGAAATGATTTGAAAAAAAGAGTGATTCATTTTTCAAATCTTCGTTTTCAGCCCCAATTTTTAGAACTTTCAATCCCTTCTTGGTTCTGAAAATGAGTCCATTTCTAATAAAGCAATTTTCTACGAATGGACAAAAATGTTAGATATAAAAAATTTAAAAAAAATGATATTTTTTGGAACAAAACAATTCCTAAGGAATGAGCAAAAATATTCTCAACTCTATTCATTAAAAGGGACTTCATACTGAATCATTCGTTGCGGAAGAGATTTTTACATATTTAAAAAAAGCGAATTGGAATTTTTAAACGAAAAATTGAACTATAATCTAACAAACATCAAACAAAAGTACGACGAACATTCAATCACAACATGCAAATTTAATTCAAATAATAAACACGTAATTAAATCAAATCATTCATACACGCAACAAACACCTCATAGAGATACTTACCTATTGACATAAACGTAACCTGTAAAAGTAAAACTATTTCTATTGAAGAAAATACATTATAAGATATTTATTTCTTTGAGCAGAACTCTTTCACTTTCTTTGTATACCTATCAGTGCTCACATTCTCCAGCTTTAAGTTTGGAGGCTCCCAAACCAAACTGTTTTGATGTCAGCACTAACGTCAGGAGAAGGGCCTCTTATACCAAAGAATGCCTTCTTTTCAACAGGATATTTCCATTTTTCTTCTCAAAGCTTTGAAAAGTTCCTCTGTTATATAAAACAGAGAGGGGCTTCCGTTCCTAACAATACGGCAAATATTTTTTAGTCTTTTAGTCTATTCGTTTTATGACGTTAGATTCTTACACTCGTAATACTGTCGGGAATGACGCAAAACAGTATTCACAATTTAACAAATTGCGAGAATTGTTCTCAGAGAATTGCTAATTACTACACTAATCTATTAATATGAGGTGTTTAAGTAGATTTTTTAATGCAAAACAATGCAACTGAATTTTGAATGCTCATAACGGATGAAAACAAACTAAACTACAAAAGAACAAATAACTATTCGGCAACAAATTGAACCTTGCTGAAACATTACCCACCGAAAAAAATAGTCAAATAGTTTGCTCTGCACATTTTTCGATCCCCTAGTTGCTAGGAAGCGGAATGGAAGGAGGAAAGCAGAGGAGGATTAAAGTTCTTTAAGAAGGAAATGATAAAATTCCTCAAAAAGGGAAGGAATGGAATTCTGCAACCGCCATCAGATGTTAAATTGTAACCGATCTAAGAACTGTCCAGTGATCCTCCAATTTTGTTTTTTTTTTTAATTTATGATTTTTTATTCGCATTCACTTCGGAAGATGAAGGATAACTAGATAATATTATGCACTTAAGCGATCAATAGAGATCATCGACACCGTAATTTTACAGAAGCTTTGGAAACGGTGCTAAATTTTGCAAATTCCCCTCAGTAATCTTCAAAAATACCTAGTCCAAGATCGCCTCTTCTGAGAAAACTTGACTTTCCCATAAGTTTTCAAAAATGTTTTCTTTTTCATTCAATATCGCATGAAATATTCGAATTTAGTTTGAGGGTGAAATAAAACGACTGAACGACTGAAATTATTATATTCTAAAGCAGCTATTGAATATCAAAAACTTATTTCTAGATTTTTTTCTCGTGACGTTAAAAAAGCAATTACAAAATATCTTTTCTCAATGAACTTTTCTTCAAATATGGATTCAACTAACCATAATAAACCACATAGAATTGAGATAGTAGTGTTCTGCAGGCACTCGCCCATCGTAACTGAAAGAAGAGCCATTAACTTAAGACTTATTGGGCTATATAAGCGCTAGCCATCGAAGATGAAAAAAATGAGATCATCACATCGTAAGATGAAACAAGACTTATCCTTATTCCCCCCTCTTTTAGCCGAAATTGCTTCGTATCCTCCTTCATCTTCCCGATCTCCTCCCCCCTCCCCTTACAGGACACGGCAGTTTCCATTTCCTGCAGCAATGATTATTGAAAGCAAAGATGTATCTGTTTCCTGAGGAATAAAATGTCTATTACGGTCGAGTCCTCACACAAGAAAGGTTAACCTCCTTACTTAAGCAGAAAGCTGAAAAACTACACAGTGTTTGCGGCAAGTCAATTTCAGTTCGGCGATCAACTACTTTTAGCCAAGTAACCCTGCACTCCCTATCTGCATTAGTTCGGAGATCATCTACATCCAAAGGCCCCGTAAGATTGGAGCAGAAGAGGAGGCGGAAAGATGGTCTTTAGCATTTACCTTCCATAAGGCTCTTTGAAAACATCATCACCACAATGCAATACAATATCAAGTTTCTATCTATAAAGACCTCAATAACCATTACATAATGGTCATGCCGTTTATAACCCACAAGAGGATGCAATATTGACAACGGGGAAAGAAATGCCAAGATTGCAAAGGACAAATTGTGGAAGATGCTATGATATAAAACAGTGCGAAAATAAACATGGTCGTCGGAATCTCAGACTTTAGTAATAACGCAGATTACACAATTTTCTAATATTCCCCCTGTCACCGTTCACATGATATGCAGATAGCCTCATTCAAAAATGGGAAAGGTTTTGCGTTAGAATAGTATGAAGATTACTGCAGACAACGTACCGTTCACATTGGGTGAACATCCACGACATACATATCCAATACGATACAGTAAAGACGATGAGTACCCTGAGCGGATGATCAGCCATCATCGTTTTAATCACAAACCGAAAATCCATTGAGATTCGATTGAGAGCGGCGATTGAGCGAGTTGCTGCGTCCTACAGTTCAATGTTTATCAATTTCAGTTCATTTCGATAGTATACTTATAAAAAAGCCACTTCATAGTGACTGACTTCATGACTGTCTGTGATATTAAACATAACTACAAATGATAGGTAAAACAGTAAAGGTAACTCCCCGCTTCATTCGCTTCGATTTGCGGGATATGCTGGCAGCTGAATTTTAGAAGATAGGATGAAACAATAAAAACGGTAACAATCCATACCAACGGTTGCAAAAAACGATAATGATGATCAGGAGGTACTTTCAAATATAAGTACAAGACCAATCGATTGCATAAATATTCAGTAAAAAAGCAAAACAATGCTTATCTAATGCCTAAGTTACGTAGACCACCAAAAGGCTGTTAAAATTTTGGATTGAAAGGTTCATTCATCCCGAACCCATTCTACAGCATTTTTAAGTAAAACCCATGAAGGGGATTATTAATCCAACAATTGAGAAATCAAGCGGCAAGACCCCTCTAAGGTGCGGATTACATTCATCAAATTTAATTGCCGCATTTTATTTGATTCGTCGATTAAATAGCCAAGCATACACAAATAAAGACAGGCTTCTTCCGCGTAAAGGGTTTCCACAATAGATCGCCAGCAGCGGCAGCTTGGATGAGTTCTCACTTTCACGACAATGAACAGAAAGATGGCAGATTCGTGACGTAAATTGTTATGACACAAGATTCATGGTGCAAGTTCCTCATACATGAAATGAACGCGGACTAAGGAACCAAAATGACCAAATCAAGTAGCCTACACCCAGAACTTTCGAAGGACCTCCCGCAGCTACCTCCAGACGAGTTTCAAGGATAGCATCAAACTAGTCCGATACTGTGGGATAGATTTTAGAGCAGAGGTCGCTGACTTCATCCCGCAACAATCAGTGGCGTAGAGATGTTCCATCATGGTTACCACAAATATGATGAACCATCGCAAGCAGCGAAATAGCGCATGAAATTTTACTTATCTAGGGCATATTTTCTACGACTATCTTTTATAGTGTTTTGATAAAAAATAAAACATGATTGGGTGAACATTTTGGCATGAGGTTTTAAATGATGATATATTTCACCGCCACTTATCTGTTCACAACCTTTTAATGAGAAAAATGCCCACTAATGGAAAGACAAGTTCATCGTATCAACTAGATAAGCGAAAAAAAAACGTTCCAAGAACAATATCAAATATGCCTGTCCCTGATATACCAAAGGAAGGAAACCGAATCGAGAAAATGAACACGCAAACAAAAATCAGTAAATGCCAACCTGGAATTGTTTGCTGTGTAAAACCATAAATCTACACAGCAAATATGCGCGAAGAAACATCGGCACAGAAAGAATCACATCAATTGGTACGTCGACCATTGTTATCTTCCGGTTTTCCGGATGTATAAACGGCCAGCTCATCATTCCTGTTCCTGAAAGCATAACCATTGCAATCAGATGCATAACAAGGTGCAGTGAAGCAGTCAATATTTATAACTAGTGATTTGAAAAGGCAATGTAAATATAAAGACTAATAAGGGTTCATAGATGGACTTCGTCAGATAGCGACGCCACCGTATGGAGAATGTATCTTGTGCTGCCTTCATATATCAATTTGGAAACGGGGGAGGGGAGGGGGAGGGGGAGAGCTTCACACATGAATTTTATCTGCTCCAGAATACTTTCCAAAACATATACGGATATTTCTTTCCTGATCTTCTCTCCATCCCCTCTCCTTCAACCAACTTCCCCCCTTCATCCTCGTCTTCCCAAATACTGGGTAAGTTTGTGGCCCACAAAACTCGATCGAAATAGGTGGATTAGCCACGTTCGCACGGATCACGCGCTTCAGTATTTCTGACCTAAATTTGTGAATATTTTTGATTCATAAAATAGTAAGCAATTAGGCGTCTTTTTTGATATAACAGAAGTGTAATTTCGGCAGCAAAATTGCAAAACAATGCTCGCATAAGGGTCCTGATCGGAATGAAAAATGAGTTTGTATACCGAATGACTGAGAAATCGAACATCGAAAACCATGCGTTTTGAGATGATCTTTCATCCAAAATTCTTGGAATTTTGAATCATTTCTTTTTAAATGCAAGGTTCCTGCAAACCCTTTCCTTTATATCGCTACGCCCGCCCCTCTTCCTCCCTCCCAAAGCTGCCTATGTCAGCCTCCTGAGGGAAGGGAGGCTGATATAGGTAGTTGTCTCTGTGCAATCCAAAACTTAGATGATGGATTAGCATATGCATTATCGTTTATGAAGAATTATGCAAAGAATATGTTCCCATATGTGCGTTATACAAAAACATATATTTTGTACATTTTTGATGTGTTTATAATGCGATTTTCTGAGGGTGTATTTTCTATATCCATGTAAGTCAATAACCTATCAATAAAATTTAAAAAAATAATTTAATTCAATTAAAAACTGCGAAATGCAGTGATCAAATAAAACTGAAAGATTAAATAAATGCATCAACCTGGAAGGGGACAGATGGAGCAAATAAGGAGTTCAATAGCGAGCTTAATGAGGCGTTCGGTGGTCAACGCTACTCTCCAATCATCCGCACCGCTATCTATTAACGCTATTTTCACCTGTAAAAAGAAAAAATTAAACACATCAAACTGTTATTAATACTATATTCCTCTATTTATAAACCACGGCGCTTATGTCACCAGCTACTCTTCAAAATCAACGAGTAAGATGTTCTACCAAAACGACTGACAAGCCATCAGAAGGAAAATGTCACTGGCCATATTCGACGGGAAGGTAGCCTAGACTATGCAATAAGAGAGAGGGTCTCTTCCAGCAGCTTGATTTCTTACTTACTCATGCTCAGTGATGACGTCAGATCTTCGCTGGAACTCTATTAGTCATAAAGGACACGTCTTCCTGTATACCTATGTTGCAAGGTCCCTCCTTGCAATCTATATTGATGAAAAAATATCACTCTGTAGTCATTAAAATTGATAAGACAAGATTTTCCTATGGTATACGTTCCAAAGGTACAAATCTTCATCCCATAAGGAAACAATCAAATTTGCATAAGGAAGTGGGTGAGCAATGCTTCACCCACACCCTTTTACTGGGCCAACTTCTCCCTCCGCGGCCTAGGCCATTCTTTAATTGCAGCATGCTCTGATCACATTGATCCCCATCAGCGTTATTGAGTAATATTTTCCCCATCCTTTACCCAATCAGGCTGAAGGATTGCCGATAAACTCATCGAGCTCCCGATAAGAAATATTTATATAATGGGACCGGTAGGAAACGTCTTATTGCTAACATTTTATAAGCGATCAACGCAATATCGATTTTCTAGTTAGCCTTACTCACATTCACTCTAGTCAACGTTGTCCACTTTGATGACCCCAACACTTCGTATCGCACAGGTGATAAGCGTTAAAGTAGGTGACGTCATTTGACGTCACTGTTTTGGTATTATCGTGAACGAACGCTACAAAGTAATGTAAATAAGAAGCATAAATGGCATTAACTATGCTAGCATAATACGCGCATTTACATTTTAATTCGCCGATTCAGTCATTTGCTGAAATAACCGAAAATATTGACAAAACGCCAAACAATACGTTTACCGATGCAAATGAGCAGGTGTATAAATCCTTAAGTTTTCACTATACTAATTGTACAACAAATTTGACTTATAATTTATATGACGTGTTTAAGATTTCATAATTCATAGAGAAGATGGCGAAAATAAATAGGAGTGAGATTAGACAATCGAATTTTTTTGACGCAATTTTCGCGATTCGCTTTTTTGACTCTGTGATTCTTAAGCTTAACCGGCGAATAAATATAAGGCAACATATATGATAAAGAATATTTCCGAGACTTAGCATTGCTTCAGAAAAAGTTTTTCAAAAATACTTCACAACTAATATAAACAGTGTGCACTGAACGACACAAAACACCGACTACCAGTGAAGTGATTTCTTCATTGAAGGCATCTATGTGCGTTCTACGTTGAAGGTGTAATCTAAGATCTAAATCTTATGCTATCCTTCACACCTACCAGATATCTGGCATATTCTCCAAAATCATCATAACACATACAAACAAACAAGCAAATAAATGTCTTGTATGAGTACGGAAACACTCACATGATGTGAACATAGCACCAATAGCTAGTGACAGAGGGATGGCGAGTTAAACATTATATGAATATAATAGTGCAAAATTTCGGAAGAGGAAAATTAGTGCTGCTGTGAGTATTTGCGCCGCCGCCATAGTTCATCATATAAATGTGTGGGTTATCGCTCACTTTCACACTACTCATTATTGATGCACTGTTAACGAAGACAAAGGAAACACAAAAGAGTGATGGCCTCATACTTCCACGGGAATCTCAGGCAAGGCATAGAGAAGGGTCATCGAGTGAATTAAAATAAGATGACCTGGTATGGCTAACACAGATACTATATTCTAAATGATAGTCAAATTAAGTCGCAAAATCACACTATGGACATACCATCACTCGAGTGCATAACACAGTCCCACTCGATGAACCGGCTGCTACGAGTGTTGCATAGAGAGGGAGTGATGATGGCACCGTCTTTATGCGAAGCAAACCCAAGTGATTTCGAAAATACTGATCACACTGATCAAAAATATGCAGAGCAAGCAAACATTTCAAAACAATACTGATCATAAGCGTTCTGAGTGAGCTAGCGATAGAGACGGCGGGATAGCGGGGGGACAACAGATCACAAAAACGCTTGTAAGGCAACAAAGGGTAAATTTTGCAAATCATCCCTACTAAAGTAATGCCTGCTGAGAAACACTGCAACCTCGCAACGTTAGAGATAATCACAACTGTTCAATGCACCCAATTACCCACTTCATTAAAACTCAATAACCTCTATAAAAAGTGCGATAATTCTCAAAGCAGAAAGTGCACAAGATGAATGCTAACTTTTGACCTGCAAAGATAATCCATCTAAATGGAGTTTCATCTAGCCAGTCCCACTTCTCCCTTCCCCT
>JAAVTS010003425.1:2734-15878 GCA_022845575.1 Baylisascaris ailuri | reverse complement strand
TATATATATAGCTTTTGTATTTTCTATCCGTGCTGCTATAGTTTTCACGCGCTGTGAAATTTTTATAAAAATTCTTCAACTGACTTGTTCTTTTCCAAATATTCACTCTTTAGTTCCCCCAATCCACTTTCTTGCGTTCATTTTGTTCATGTGACCGTTCATATTTTTTTCCATAAATTCCTAGTTGATTGTTCCATTCAATTCATATTTTTGAAAACGTAAATAAGTTCCCGGAACCAGTCAATCAACTGTCCAATTAGAAATCCACGAACGTTCATAGAAATTGAATAAATAGGACCGTTACTTACATCACAAAGTGAATATTTTTGCAGCATTAATGGTGCTTTTTTACTCCATCACTGCTCTCATATCTGCAAAAAACGAGAAATAAGAGAATTCTGCAGCGCAAATTTCTTCATATAAACGAATCCCCCGAGTAGTAATAAGTAGTTGTGCTGATTAGATGAATGCAAACTTTGCAACGATGACTGAAATGCTTTGTGAGATTCGTTCATCATTATATTGATTTTGCAAAGTGCAATAAGCATCAGCGACCTTCAGTTCATCTGATCATCGCTTCGAGAAAGAAGCACAACAATATGCACCCTTATATGTGCCTTATAAGCTCATACATAAGCGATGGAGGGAGAATAAATGTGCACATATGGAACTTATCTTTTGTTAGTTCTAATAATACCCAGGTGAATTAAAATCAAGTGACAAGAAAACTACTACTTCTGGCTAAATTTGAAATGCAACAAGAGTTTGTTGGAAATTTTTATGATGAATTTCCTTCAAACGCAAGAATTTTTCAGAGAGAAAATTGTTGCCTTAATAGCACAACCATAGTTTGATGCATATAGCCTCGAGAAAAGCTGAGTGTCAGTAGCAATTTTGCGTTCTTGGCCATTCACCTCGTTTACTGAGCATATGCCGCGAAATTCGAAAGAAAGTTTTTTTCCTAAAAAACGCAACTCTCTAACACTGAAATCTTCTCGAAATTTATATTTCACAACAAATCCTATGTCGGATTATCAAATCATTCAAACGTTTCAATGAAAACTAACTGAATTGATGAAATGGTCGACGGTATATTCGAAAAGATTGTCCACTCCACGCTCCGAACTAAAAAAAAAGTGCCGCTTTCGGCAGTATTCATCTAAGGAAACACCTATGGCTTACCATAAGCGATGGTCGTTTACAGCTATCTTGGACGAGAAGGAATGTACGCCAAAGATGGATGTGGTATTTTTGCTTGATACTTCTGGAAGTATTGAGCAAATATATCAAGAGCACGTCAAGTGGACGGTCTCATTGGTGGATGCCTTGCCTGTCAATCGAGATGGTGTACGTATCGCAGCAATTCAGTATGCTGGTTTCCCATTGACCGAATTCGCACTTGGAACTTACCTAAACGCTGATGACATACGTCAACATCTCTCGCAGATTAAATTCCAGTCTGGTGTTACACGCACCGGTTATGCGCTCAGGAAAGCCGATTCGGAATTATTTAGACAAGAACGTGGAGCGAGGTAAGCGACATTTCAACCGCTTCTGTAAGGCATTCTCATTGCTGCACTATAGCATGACTTTAAAGCACTGGAAATTAGCACGAGTGGAACCATTATTGAGTATTAAATTTGCTGAAGCATTTTACCATTGTGGGCAACTAGTTGGATTCCCATAGCACTACGACATGAGACCTTTAATTACTTCAAGAACCCAATATCACCTACAGTAATTCTAATCAAGAGCGATGTAATATTGATTTCTAAGGCAACAGAAGTGAGTGACACGAATTGATGTCTTTGTTGGCTTTTTTATTTTTTTCAACGCAATTTGTGCTCAAAATATTGTTCTCGTGCATAGTTACCTCGATGTTTAATAGAAATTTGATGCCTAAAATGAATACTTTATGCAAACAACTAACTGTCTATGAATTTCACTTATTAGTCTTTTTTATGGATAAGTATCAACAGAAAAATCGAGAAATCTTACATTCATCGCTTAATAAGAAATCAATTTTCAGATCGGATGCTACAAAAATTATCGTCCTTTTCACTGATGGCTTATCGATAGACGATCCACTGAAACCAGCTCATGAGCTTCGTGATATAAAACGAGTGAAAATCTATGTAGTTAGCGTTGGATCTGATGGATTTGAGCCTGAGATGAATCGTATTGCTGGCGATAAACGTAATGTTTTCGGGTTAGTTTTTAAATTCACCGGTGGCATTTAGCTGAATAAATAAGTAACATTCTAATTTTAGTATTCCACTTCTGATATTTTATTTTACATTTGTAATTCTCCAGTTTCCTAGTCAGTTCATCTTCGATGATTCCTAGTTGAAATGAAATATTAAGCATCAAAAGCTTGCTGGAGCGTTTACGAGAGACTTTCAACACTTAACGATCTTTTTCAGCTGTTTAGCCTTGATGCACAGTGATACTATTTAGTGTGATCGATAATTGACTGACAAAGATTTTATAGTATTTTCTATCGCAAGAAAATTTTCTCCATGAATTTGTAAGACAGATTTTCAATTTGCATTTGCACACAACAAATATTACGATTCAACTATATCAGCTCATAGATTAATGGGAGTTTATTTACAGGCCGAATGAGTTGTCGCGACTTCGTGATACACTTTTAAGTGACGCTGAACGAGCCAGTGGCTGTATTCACAGCAATCAAATAAACAACAAAGCTAAACAACGTTCCGATAAAAAATCAAGAGTAGCAAACGAGCGAGGCAATGACAAAAGTCGATTGCATCGAACATCCCTTCAGCAACGACAGGCAAGTAATGAAATACATCATAAGAATATCCACTCATTCAGTTTGCATCATCTAATATTATATTACATATGAATATAGAAAATGAATTATAGTGATGAAGATTGGTGAAGAATTCTACATAAATATTCAGCATTCTTTGAGATATTCAATAAAACGAGTACTATTTAATAATCTTAAGCGATGGACAGAAATGAGAGCTTTTTGATATTCTTTACTGTGTTATTGAACGATATGCTCACTTATCGACGAATTTATGAGGCAAAGAAAATAAAAGCAATAGCTAGGCGCACACTGAAACAACACAACTTCTCCACTCACAAATTTTTTTGAAGAGAGGTAACGATAGAGAAGGCCGACAAGAAAATATTCGCACTGAAAACGCTCAAAACATCGAAGCCGATGAAGCTGCTCTCGATTTGCCCAAGGTATATCAGTAATCTGAGAGTTTTAGAGCGCTTTAAGCGTATTTATTTTCAAAAAGAAACCATTGGAGTAATATTTCAGATATATCCACAGTCATTGTACTGTGGCCAGTTGCATTTTTGATAATGAGCAATTAAATATGAAACTTATTCAAAATGTCTTACCTATCGATTGACTGAGTAGCTGGATCGTGGATCAAAGACGGTCCAAAATTATAACACAGCACTGGCTAAGTGCTAAGCGTGAGCGCAGACGATAATTCGTTGTCATTCCACTGAAAGGATCAAAAACACCACAGAAATCTAATACGACTGAGGCATTTCCGCTGTTTAAAGACATCCACAATTGTTAACTGCAGTTATTTCGCGATTGCACTGTTGCACTTTACCTTTGGTTTGTCTAGATGCAGGTGAGATGAGACGATTTTGGAATCGACATTGTCTACTGGTTCCGGAAACTGGTAACCATCAGTGATGACATGACGATATGAATGAAAAAGACGAATTTTCAGGTATCAGAAGGCAGGTTGATAGATGAGACAGAAGATCAGATTCTGACAACGGCAGAAAGATATTTTTGGAAGACAACCGATGGCGCAAGCACTGCATCATCAATTGAGAATCTAAACACAGAAGAAGGATCGTCAACAGCATCCACGATTACACAGCAACAACAAAGTCGAGGAACATTCGGTGAGGTATCGTCGATATCTGCAGAGAAAACAAATGATCAGCTGATATCAGAAAGCGAACCTACAGATTTACAAGAATTTGCGGACATCGAAACGACTACTGGAAATGATAAACCGCAGCCAGTTAGCATACCTGCACAAGACGATGAGCAAGAGACTTCAGAGGGTGGTGAAAACAATGAAAATCAAAACTCCTTGAAAAATATCTCAGGTTCGATAAACGTTCAGCAAAATGAATCACTATCGTCTGAAGTAAAGAGTGAATCAACAGAGAGAAATGATGAGAAAGTTTTGGATGAATCGTCCACAGAAGTCATCGAACGTGGGTCTCACTTTGCAAGCGCACAGGACGCATTGCAGTCAGCAGCGGACAGCATCACCGAACTGACGGAAAAGCTGATTGAAGAAAAAGAACTCGCAAAAACGCGGCGGGGATCTAATCAAAAACCAAAGGAAACCCTCTCACCACAAGGTGAGAGGGTTCTCAGAAGACCCTCATTAAACCCTCTCACCTCAGAAAGAAGCTTAAACAATCCACTAAAAGCCGATCGTAAGGGTCAACCAAATGTGGTGAAACTTCCTCAGATCCCCCTGAAACAAAAAACTGTCGAAGGTGAAGGGAAAAAGTTTGAACGAAAATTTGCAAATATTGAGGAGATAAGAGGAAATAGGGAGTCGGACCCTGCTAAATTGTCGAAACAAGCATCATATGGAAAAACTCGAGGAAAGAGTGGGTCAACAGCACGAAACAATCGGAAATCAGCTGAAAAAGCCATTGAGAAAGGATCGAAGGTGCTAAAAACACCAGTGGAAGAAGTGTTGGATGCTAAAGAAGTAGCGACAATTGACTTATTGACATTCCCTCGAAGGGTTCGACCAACTGACGAACTAAAAAGCAGAGGTCAAGTCCTCTCTGAAGAGGAATTAGACGCTGAAAGCAACTCGATAGACAGAAAAACCACAGCAATCAGTTCATCAGAATTGTCAACGGAAGGTCGATCGTCAAAAACGACGAAACAACCCAACAAGAAGCATTCAAAGCGACCATTCACTATTGCCACATCACGCCCCGCCATTGGCACCCCCCTCACTTCTATACCATCACCCTTAGTAGCAGTGCAAAAACCATCAACCACTAGAAGAGGCTTGCCATCGAGAGCGAATACAAGGTGGGCTATCGTTATATACATTAGCCATTACAGAATTTCTTTTCTCTGCAATGCTTCTTCGCTTTTGAGCACTTTCTAGTGAAATGTTTCAATGTCTGCTGAAAGTACTGTTTCATATAAGAAAGATCGTTTCAAAGAGAAAAACACATTAAAATTTGAATTCTCGCTGGAAACTTCTTAAGGAAATGAGTGCATTTAAAATGTTTTATTTATTACCCGTAAATTAAAATGCGTTTCGATCGAGTGGTATAGACATGAATTTTTTCAAGTCTTCCATTTATACGTTCACTATCGCTCACCTGGAATGTAGATGTCGATCACGCTGAGTAAGAATAAAACGCGCGTCAATCCATCAACGCGCATTCGTGTTTCTACGTTTGACCTAAACAAGTGGGTCAAACACCAATGTTTTCACGACCTTTCATACCTCCCAAATTGAAATACAACGCCCATAAGTCGTATAAACAACGAAAGCAGCGCTATACGTATTGCTCGCCACAACATGGAGTTGCAAGCACTACGTGAGGCAGTTTGTTTCCTCAGGTAATTGGTACCAGTTTCTTCCATACCTCGTCATGTAGCACTCACTAGATGTTGCATTTCGGTTAGAGTCATAGATAAAATTGGTAAACATAAAAAAGCAAAGATTATTTGTATCGTCCTTGCATCTAGTCCAGCATCTCTGGAAACGCACGAGCAAGCGCTCAACAGCCCACTCGAATCCAATCAAAATTGCCAGCACCCTTCTGCCAGCCGACTTCATTGTGCAGATCTAATATTTATCAATGGTCACAAATGGTAATAGTCTTTCAATGATAAATGCACATAAGGAGCTAATGTTGTGCAACGATTACATCTTTAAAACGCCAAATTTGAAACGGGGACCGCAACCTAATTATGCATACGGAAGTTTGGTGCAATAACATCTCTCGAGTGCCTATGACCACATTGCTTAATGAGATGCAAATCTGCTGTTTGCATCACTTCTCAAAGCCACCCCCAAATACAGTACCCTCCACGCTATAGCCTCTCTTCAACAAGAAAGTAAGCGATGTGATTCATTGCGCACTAACAACACATGACGTCGAATCCTTTCTCTGCATTATTATACAAGAATTCTTCTGGTTCTGAAGTTTGCTTCAGTTTTGCAAGCGAGGCGTTTAAATATCCGCTTCAAAACTTTCTGGTATCCATAGAAAAGACGCTTACATTTCGTACTACGATTTCGGATTGGCATCAAATATCATAAGCACACCATTTTTTTAATGCAAAACTTTTCGCTCTGTTCGGCAATATACCTTCATTTAAAAAAAAAAAAAAGTTCATAAACGTGAAATTGCAGTCGATTGCAATCGCAGATCACGGCCGCATCGACTCAAAGAACAACGACAGCGAAAAGACCTATTACTAGATCGCCTACCTCGTCGAATCACCGAGATAACGAAAGTAAGATTTGCTATGAACACATTTTTATGCCACAGTTATGACTAGCTAGCAGATAACAACCTTAATGTAACGTTACAGATGCTTGTCCATTGGATGTTCTATTCATCGTCGATAGCTCAGGATCGGTACAGTCTATTTACGAGAAGCAAAAGGAATACCTCATTTCAATGCTTGGCGAAGTGCAGGTAAAGACCAATCGATAATGCATTTCATTAATTTTTGCCCCATTAACATCACATAATTGCAAAGCAAAACATCTTTCACTATGAATAATTGAGTGAATCTTGCTTCTTTATGAGTTAAACTTTTGAATGCTTTACAAAAAAAAATTCACTCGTTTAGATGGGAGAGCAACGAGTGGCATTATTGCAATTTGCTGGTGGTTCACATCAGAAAACCGAATGGGCATTCGATACGTTTGCCGACAGCGATGCTGTGATGCGTGCATTCACACAAGTCCGCCATTTTACGGGTAATATTTTCACATATTTTGGCCATTGAAATTTATATGATGATAGAGGAAAAGAAATATTCTAGAAGAGGAACTTTTCAGCAGTAGAAATTGCAACAGTTAACATTTACGATAAGATCACCGTGGAAAGTTTAGCTCGTCAGATTACAGTGATGTTTGCAACAAATTCAGCACTACATGAACAACACTCAAACTTTCAAGTCTGCAGAAATTTAGTGCTCAAGTTTAACAGCAAATTGCTTCGAATTTAGCACTTCGAAAAGATCATCAAGTCATAAATTCAAGAGTACCAAGCAATAACTCTTCCACTCTTTGTTGATCCTAGCAATACGTCATCACAGTGGATCAATGCCTAGGCGCCATTGTTGTGACTCAATTGAACTCCTATATTTGGCCATCGGAAATTCGGTAATGTTCTTGATGATCTATAGATGATATCAATATTTTTGAATCAATAAATTTTCATCACATTGGAAAATTCCAACAGTAAACGTTGTCATAGCTTATGTCAGCACGGTTTTCCATAAGCAAATAGCTCAAATATGCATTCTGCAACGCTCTAAAGCAATAAACAAAAGAAGAAAGCTGACAGAAAAGCCTACATCGAATTCAAGTTGTTTGAAATTTTTCGTAATGAAGGATCGAAATGAACAACTGCTTGGTGTAGTTTTCACAAGAAATTGCTAATAAATAAAGAAGACAAAAAATAGTTTTATTGGTACAGCGAAAATAAACACAACAATAAACAATGTTAAGAAGGAGGAATATATAGGTGTATAATTCGAAATAAAAGCGTCACATCTGTTACAGGTACAACGTTTATCGGACGTGCATTGGAGGCATCGTTGAGCTTGTTGCAATTACGCAGGAAAGCTGTTCCAGCTGTCGTTATCCTCATCAGCGATGGGTTGGTGATTGAATAATAATTCGACTACCGAAACCTCTAAATGATATAGGATGAAACCCTTTTTATTTAAAAAAAAAAAAAAAAAAAAACGGAAACGAGCGAGATTTTGCTCCATTTATTCGTTTTTTTTTTTTGTTTTTTTGTTTTTCAATGCTGGAGACGTTAACATTCTAAAAAAACAGAAGCTTCTTGAGCTAAAGCTTGTCCTAACTGCAGTTTAAAATTCTTTCAAACACTTATTCTCATCATTTTGGAAACCCCATCATTTCTGGTATTTATGTTGTTTTAGTGTAAAGCACTTCTCCATCCAGAAAACTTTGAATAAAGCAACTGAATTATTATTTTATGCTATTTTAAATTATATTTGAGCGATAAAATTTCATTTCTAAAAATCAACTTAGAATAGCAAAATGAGAAACATGTCGATGATTGATGGTCTTCAGGTTTTCACAAGATGATGCAACAAAACCAGCTGAAGAAATACGAAGGTTACCTAACCTCGAATTCTACACAGTCAGCATTTCAGAGCTGAACAATTCGTAAGTTCGAGCTTTTAACATATTATAATTCGCCTAAAGATTTCATAAAAAGATATAGAATGAAACTTTCTCCCAAAAAATTTAGATTTTTTGAATTTAGAAGCGCTGAAAAAAATATTTATCTAATGTTCCGATAATTTATGATACCATCAATAACGGATTCAGGATAAAACTTATACACATATGTATGTGTAGGAAAGGGGAGAGAAGATGGGGAAGGGGGAGGAGATGAATGCTGCTCCATCCAACTGATGCACTTATTCTCTGTAAGCTGCTCATGGATATCCCATTTCTATTTCAGCGACTACATGACGCAACTAACCGATGATCCATCGAAGGTCTATGTTGGCCCACGAAGTGAAGAACTCAAAGAGCTAATGCTTAAAAAGTTACACTGCCGGGAATAATTAATTCATTGTCACTCTCGTTATGTAAATAATAACATCCGTTTAACTGTTAACTCGTTGCGTCACTAATATTCTGAATAAAATAAATTAAATCGATGTTTGTATATGTGATCAGCGAAAACGTTAACTTGCGAAACTATTCAGTGACGTTTTTAATGAATGCTGTGCTCGCTACATATGTGAGACCTAAGAAGAGAACGAGCTATTGTAAGAAATTCCTTTGTTAGCTTGAGCTTGATCTTGAGCTCGTCAACTTGATGAGAATGCTGCACAACAACAAAAAAAATGAAAGAGTAACCTCAAAGGCCGATACTGCGAAACCGCTAAAACCCCATCCGAACCAACATGATAAGATGATTAAGTGCAAGTGATACAATAGAGACGATGAATGAGCGCAAGAAGTGCAGTGTGTCAAACTCAAGATATCAAAGATATGTTCAGATTACTTCGTAACTCATCAAAATGATTCAAGGAGTATTACATTGCTTGCAGAAGAAAGCATAAGACAGTCGGAACCTCTGAGCTCGTACGATGCTTCACCTTCCGCACGGAATGTGCAGTTTTTTCACTAATTCGCTTTCTACTATCCTCTTCGATAAGTCGCCATTTTTTGATTATTTTCATTTATTTTTATCATCTGAAGTGAAAAAAGAAGCAATGGAAACAACAACTATATGGGGGACGCAACATGTACGCAAGGCTTCTAGACGGATAAACATATGATGATTGTACTTCCGAACGTAAAACACCTGGGGGTCCTGCACATAGAGGTGACAGCAGTGTGAACATCAGAACGATTCAACCGCTATTCGAAAGATGAAGTGGGTGCGTTAACATCAAACTGAAGCAGCATTAATGAAAGTGGAAATTCGAGGTTTGTAGAGCAGGAAGCTGTGCAGGATACTGCACATGGTGCAATACTTTCTGGCGAACTGGAAACAATGTCCGTGTCGACTATCACAAGGAGCATACCTAAACATTTCCGATTGCGTGATATGCGGAAACCGTTACATAATTTCATAACAAAGAATCGGAGCAAGCTCAAGGCTGCGATAAATCAATGATTTCAGGCTAAAGATCTTTAGCCTGGTGAGGTGATTTGGTTGGTACGGTCTACGGTGGACTTTGTGAAAAGCAATACTGATGAAGCGTTTCTGGACTTCTTTTAAAAATCTGACATCAGTAGCCTAATAAAGAGACCATACCGAAATGGGTTGGCGGTAGATAGTTAAAGCCTTTAAAAAAGCTCAATACATGTTAGCAGCAGAGAAAGGTGAATAAAGTCTGCAACTTTCGATGAGTTCTCAGCAACAGTGGAACACTGCAATCTCCAATGAAATTCACGGCAGATTATACCACCAAAGACATGAAGATCATTCACAGTAGAAAGAATCTCACCTCTTAGCCCGAGAAAAGATTCACCTTGGAAGCTGACATGAATCATTTGACATTTTCATGGAAAAATTTAACTCACAAAATTTCAGTCAACTGGTAAATGCATCAAGGTGCTCCCATAGAATGTGGAAGCCGTATGCAAGATCCCGCAACGGACAAGAAGTTTTGCAATCATCATCAAAGGGCCTGGTACTAATCATAGTGTTATCGGAAACATTATAGTGCATGCGAGGAACAGAATAAGGTCCAACGAACATCACTGTGAACGCAGTAACTATCCTCAATTCTTACTTGAGAGCTCTGCCCACATAAACGTGTTCTAACCCACATTAGCAAGGGTCCGATGACGCCGTATATTTCAATTCGACATTACCTTTTGAAGCAGATCAAATACAAGACCTCTGCAGAATCAATATTCACAGTTTTGATTTCAACTTGCACTATTCAACGTAGACACTCAGTCCCAAAAATGTTGCGACATCATAGACCGACAATGGGCAAAGCCGAACAGTGTGAGGGTCCAGGAGATCGTTTTGTGTAAATGGATGTAGTGCTTTACCTCTAACGGTTACCTCGGAAATTTTATAGTTCGAGGAAGTCCAACTCATCAGAGGATAGCTTTTTCTGAAGTGATAGGCGGTCTTTTTTAGAAGAGTTGAGATGAACACACAATTCGAAGAAAGGGTTAGAGATGAACAAGCGAAGCGAGGAATAAAAAATGCACTAAGTGGCTATGAAATTGCTTTTAAGGTTACTAGAGAAAGAGGAAGCGAATATCGAATATTGTAAGCAAAGGAAAACGTTTAAGAAGTAATCTGCTGATACGCTGCATTTTAGTTGTTCATTCATAATAGAAGAGTCAACGTCATTGCTTTTCAGCACACCTACCGCATAGTGCCTCTTCAAATGAATATTGTTGACATATTTATTAAATGCCTTCGCATTTCTGTCATATATTACACGTCACTCACGTTTCTTTTTCGATGCGCTTTGATGTAGTCGATCACGTCTTTCGTTATTTGAATCTGATAGGCAATATAGACAGCAAATTTACAGAAGAAGACAAGTTACTAAAGGTTGTTTCATTATTAAACGAAAAGAGCGATGAAGGTGTTTGATGTATTTGTTAAACGCTCAAGAGAGCTGTTAGGCACCACTCAACTCGAATGGTGAAAATGCTTGAAGAAATGTAGTATACATTTTTTTTTCAAACTGCAGTCTTTTCAGCCACTTCGTAAATACACCCTTGGGGGAAAAGAGCCGAGCTTAATGCTGTATTCATTTTTAAGCACCTTTGCAAAGCCGCATTAGCAAAGTGGATTACGGCAACGTCCTGTCTGTGCGCATGTGCGTGCGTCCCTCTCTTCCATTTCTTCTGAGTCTGCGTGGTTGTAACTTCAACCGAAACTTACGAAAGGCAGTGTTACGAAACTTGGCAAATAAACCGAAAACCGTAGGTATAATGTACATCATAGGATGTTCTCATGCGTTATATTTCACTTAGATCCATCAACTTCACTGTTTTGTTCTTTTTTTGTCTTGAACACTGCTGCAACCGATTGGTTTAATAGGCAAAGTTGCGACGAGCACACAGTCAATTCTCTGGCAGGCATTTCTATTCGTACTCTTTTTCTTTCTGAAGAGGTCTCGAAAGCGCTCACCGACTGAAGAATGCAAAAAGAGGCTGCTTCATTTTCCAGCAACGACCTGGAAAAACCCTCTTCCCCGTTTTTCTCCTACCAAATTTTTCTGCAGAAACTTTTCATCCAGCAGCATCCACCACCGGACCGCGCTTCCGAATGTATAATCCAACACGAATCCACGAATCAGCTAATCCGGCGATGAGACGCCTCAGCCCTCGATGCCGCGAGGTATCTTATATGCGCAAGCGTCAAGCGATCGGTTCGTGCAGCGCAACAACCAAATGCGTTCACCAATAGTCAACTATTGATCGCAATTTGCACGGCGGGCAGCCGCTCCCCGTACGAGCGTTGTTTGAGTCATTCGACGCACGCATCGAAACTACTTTGTTTTATTGCGAAAGCTACCTCATACTTTCAACAATTTATATGTGTTGGTGTTTAAATGACCGGGTGATTATCACTCATCTAATTAGCGGCCGTTTCCGAAAACAACACATCAGCAAGCATAGTGGTCTCTTTCTTTTTTTAAAGGTGTTTTGATTTGTTGCTTTGCAACAACGAAAACATCCATTGATGCTTCATCACTATCTTGATGTAACTCTTCATCTTTAGAAAAATACTTTGTATTAAGTAGGTGTTCAGTAAGTTATGTAAGGGAACTGTTATGCAGCTAGTTAAAGTCGTCTCAGTCTATTCGAGTGTTATTTCGACTGCAGGTTGTCTTTAGGTCCGTAATTTGTTGCATCTCGTAAACCTACAACCACTGCAGTTATTGCGTTTCCGGCTCGCCAGTTGATTTATTCGGTGAACCTTACAAATTCACAGCTGAGAAGAAACCTTACGCTCTCCCTGATGGGTACTTCAGTGATAAAATATGTTTCGGTATTTCTTCAGTTCGTTGTAATTTCTCGATGATAGCGGTTTTGCGAGATGTTTTACTTATGTTTGGCCAATGTTTCGCCTGTTCGTTAGCATCAGGGGTTAAGCATTATAATTGCCCATATATGCGAAAAAAACTAATGAGCAGAGGCTGTGCGGTTGATCCACTTGATTTGCGCAAGAGTCGGCGTATACTGCGGTTATTCTGCCTATTGCACAGCGCTGACCAATTTTTAATCACTACCAGCTTGCTGTTATTTTGCAGCGTACTGTGTAATGTGCTGTAACGTATGAAAGGTGTTATGCATCCTTGCAGTCTGTTTACCTAAAAAATGCCAAGGTTTACGCTGTGCCGTTTTTTTTTTTTTTTTTT
>JAAVTS010003423.1:0-19409 GCA_022845575.1 Baylisascaris ailuri | reverse complement strand
TGCCAACAGTTCTGTACGGTTCTGATACATGGGCAACAACTAAAAAAGTGCTCAAGCTACTAGCAGTTGCAGAAAGAAGAATGGAAAGAATCATAATAAGAATCAAATTGGTGGAGAGGAAAGCCAGCGAATGGCCTCAAGGTCTAACAAAGGTAAAGGATTGGGTGACCGAGGCTAGAATGAGGAAATTTAGATGGGCGGCGAAGATATCTGCACTGAAAAATGACGATTGGATGAAGCGAATAACAGGATGGACAGCACGGATTGGCAAAAGAAGTAGAGGCCGACCTGCAATGAGGTGGAGCGATTCTTTAAAAAAGACCACAGGAACCAACCGGATCAGAGAAGCATTGGTTTGGGACAAGTGGAAGCGATATGAAGAGACGTTCGTTCGTAACGAATGCTCTGTTGATTGAAATAAATAAATTGGCCCAATGATCACTTCTGTTTATGTCTGCCTGTTTCATTGAGTTGGATTGTGTTTAAGGTGGCACAACACACGGAAACACATCGATTGAAGATGCTTGATGGCTTGGCATTACAATTACGACATTCGGTGCAACGTTTTCATCGTGAGGCGACACTCGATGAAGAGGACGATGCAGCTATGCTAGCCGCCTTCCGTAAAATTACTGCCTTCGCAACGTATGTTTTTTTTCTTCGCTTTCATGGCGTTGAGCGAAGGAAGACGTTCTTATGAACTGATGGAAAGGATGTTAAGTTTGATCGCGATCATTTTGAACTTAAAATCATTAATACAGTGTATATGAGAATGAAAAATATTTATATGAAGGAGGGGGATACTGTTCCATGCTTCAAAATGGAGTTCTGGCAAGGAATTGTACAAAATACATCTAAGGGAAGTGGTGCTAAATTCTTGAAAAGAGGAATATGCCGGAGGGATACACAGTCTATCCCCTTCATCGAATAGGTGACTTCTGATGCGGTACTGAGACAGAGAACATCGTTCTTTTGCCGGATGTACATTTACAGAAACCGGGTAGTGAGAAAGGCTTTTCTGCACAGCCTGACTGCAAGCAGCTACGTAAACGATTTTTGTTGACCGAGGTCACCAACATAGTGGCCACATTTCACAACTTCTGAGACGCGACCCACTTTTGGATTGCATTTCTTTTAGCTCATAGAATTATTGAGGCTTAACTGATATCTCATAGCGTAAGCTATAAACAGCGCACTTGTTACTTGGTTGCAGTCGATGTTTATTCCCGTTCTTTATATACTTCAAACGTGTTGTTTGGGCTTTTCTTTCCCTTTTTCTTTCTTCCTCTCATCTTTCCTTTCTCCTTCCCTGTGGTTTGTTCGGTCGTGAATGTACAGAAATCCAGAAATAAGGACACGGAATGAATTTAAACGTTTTAAGAAAGAGCATTCTTCTGTGGATTATTTCTTTAGCATGTTTCAGTTTAATGTATATGGGCTGTAATAGGCAGAGAGAGGGGGGAACGAGTAGGGAGGGCAAATGAGAGAAATAACTCAGAAGGTGGAGTTTAGCTGTGAAGCAATGTCTTGATATTGCATTTGAAATTTTCGATTGCTTTCAGTTAATTGTGAGCTTATTTGGTTGTCATATTATTTCAGCTTTGAGGATCTCAGGAAATGGCAATTATGGGATCAAGCACTTAGCGTCCTTGTTAATCCAGAGGAAAAACAAGCATCACGAGATGTCTGTGAAAAGGCGGTGTTATTATTATTTAGTACGTTGTCGTGGGATTTGAATAGAATCATCACCGATCAAGAGCCGAATAAAGTGGTTTGTTGTTTATTTTCTTATCATTATATCAGTTGTCTATTATGATGTTCATTTGTGAAATGATTAAGGCTTGCTTCGGACGAAGCAAAAGTATTTTTATTCGGGAACAAATGCCTTATAGAAGTATTATACTTGCTCGAATAGGGGCCCCCATTCTGCATAGAACCACTCGAATGATGTTGTATCATAGCATTGTATCAAATATTAGAATCACAAAGTTCAAAGCTGCACTACTAGTTACTATTGTTGTATTATAGTAACTCATGAGTACCTCGATGACTATTACTGTAGTTGCAGTAGTTGGTGAGACTGCTACTTATACTAATGTTATACCGACATTACTTTTAATACTCGATGCTTCCCCTCAAATCTTATGGAAAAAAGAGGCTGGAGGTTTTGAGCGCAGTGGATTTTTTTTTTTTTTTCAGTGGACGTTGTATTTGGAGGCAGTGAACTCGCGTGAATGCTTCGTTTGAAACGACTGATATTTGCTTATCGCTGCATAATTCACCTTTTTTTTAAATGTTCTCTGGTGAATCTCTTTTTTACGGGATTGAATATAAACTTTCCCAGTCGGGCTTCAACTTCCTTTTCTGGTTTCAGGAGGCGATAAGGAATCTAAAGAAGCACCGCGATCAGTTCATACGCATGATCAGTGATGTTTTGATCAGTGGAGCATCAGGTGTTGAAAATGTGAGTTTGATGTATATTTTGTGTATCGAATTTATTAGGAATTTGGCGTAGTAGGAGTTAAATGCTTTTATGTGGTCAGATGGATTGTTCTTCTGAACAAGTTTATATTAATTGTAAACTGTATATGAAGACTTAAGTAGTGAGAAATTCCCTTTCATATTAGTGCCCAAGTGGTTCAAAAACATATGTGGAAATTTTCATTTCGGTATTATTTTAGTTCTGAGTGTTCTCCTTCTTCTGCAATTGCCATATATACATACCCTCGCACATACTTGCATGCATACATACAACATACGGCGAGCGTGCAGAGTAACAGTAATGATACGTTGATATGCTCGAAAACGCTTCCAATTTGGAGGAAAGAATTAATGAATGGGAATCGCCTCTGGACCGGCTGATCTCACGATTTCTTCATATCTTGCTCTGTGGCATGCCGTTTTTTGCCAGATCGGTGGTGTCCGATACAATATAAGGAAAGCTTCAACCCTTTTTTTTTTTTTGCGTTATCGTAGTATATTTTCGCGTGGATTTTGGTAACTTGCGTTCCGTAATAATACGCCGTTTTAATTTGTTCTTTGAGAACTGCAGAACTAGTTGCTTTTTGCCTTTATTTTATTATTTTGTTTGCAGGCTTTCCTATGTTTGGTTGATGTTTTAATACTCTTCAATCTTCCTGACAAAAGCCTTGAGATTCATTTGGATGATACTCTCATACATCGAATGAATGTGTTTGTTGTCGATAACGTATTTGTCGAGGAAAGTGATTCAGGTTGGATTGTTATTCAATATTTTTCTTTCATTTCTTCCTCTTTTGTTACAATGGTTTTTCAGATTTTCCAATAATGCCATCAGTTGGCGCGCCGAACTGATATGTAGAAGTTCAGATTGTGCTATATTCCCTAACAGGCTTTCTGTTGCTAGGTGGTTTTAATTGATGGAAGTTTTTAAAAGTGCAAGAAGATGTTTATATTTTGCGAGTATCTTCCAATTCTGCAGATTTTCAAAGGTTTATCGCAGTGATCACTTGTTAAGAAGCAGTTGTTGAAGCCTGGATCGGTTGGATGATATCCTACAAGGCATCGATAATGCATACCAATTTCTATTATTCAGATTTTCTTTTCTCGTAGGTTTTTATCAGTGAACAGAACAAATATGCCCTTACCTGTAACCAAGAAAGAGCGCTCGATGCAGGTGCTTGTAGTTTGCCGAAAGATCGAGCTCACGATGCAGAGTACCTGCTGCTGTTATCATCAGAAGTGGAGACAGAAGAGAAGAATCTTTTTCCCAGTGGGAAAAAAACTACTAAAATGGGATGTCTAACATGTGAGCTTGCAATGAAGAGCGATTTTCTTTAAAAAAATATGCTGTGTAATGAGATGTTGATCGATGATAGTAGGAAAATTTTCCATTTTTTATGTGCACTACTGCAGGTGTTCATTTCCCGGGTGTTTGTGTGCGATATCCAGTCACATTATCTGATACATTTTCCAAATGCAGTCGCAAAAACATTCGTTATGGGGAGGAGCTGAAGCTCGGAAATATGCCTTTGTTTGTTCCATCGCTTCAGTCTAAATACATTCGTTCTGCCTTTGTAGACTTAAACTAATTGAAATATTAAAAGAGGGTAAACGAATTCGTTCATATAGCGATTTCATATTCGGTGATCTGCAGATCAGTCAATGGATCAGCACTCACAAATCCAATTAATGCACAAAAGACGTAACCTTCTTGCACAATATAGCAAATTAATTCTACATGGCATTCTCGATATACAAAATGCGGCATATGTACTTCGCTTCTATACAAAGGTTTGTCGTGCTATTGATTTCGGCGTGAAAGGAATTTCAGCGAGATTTTTTATATTGTTTGTTGTTCCTATGTCGTGGGTATGACATGAAACATTTTTCATTTTTATTACATCAGCGGCCTGAGGCGAAATAATCCGCTTTCTCTCCATCTCCTCTTCCCCCATCCAAAAAATAAGCATAAACGGCAGCCCCCGACCGCAATAATTGTCTCGAGATCTTAACAGCTTTCTGCGCTAGCGATCTTCCAGCTCAGATTACATCCTCGAGAGTAACTATCGAGTCTACAATAGAAACATTGTTTGAGTAAAAATAAGCAAGCGGAGTAGATGCTATCTGACGGTAACTTCGGCCGATTGTGCAGCAGTGGCTAGCCACGTTAAACTTTCCATCTCTTTTTTCCTATGCTTGAAATGACTTGATAATTGCCAATTGTTGCATGGAAATTGCGATTATTGATGTATAAAAAATTATTTTGTAAGTACTGTTGAGGAATGCGATCAGACAGAAGTCGGTCCTTCAGCATAAGATTGAGCTGGCCACAATTCACACCAAAGGTGGTTGGCGACTTTATTCTACGAGAAGGGAAAGAAGCAATAGTCTCGACGCATCACAAAATTTCAAATTTCTTGACAGTAGTTTTGCGCTCTCGTTCGCCACGCCCAGCTCCTTGTCATTGAATTGTGCATTGTCGTTATGGGATGCTCCTAATTACACAGTGATTAACATTTATGGTATAATACGAATAAAAGTAATTAGCACTAACTGGAGACGATAGTTAATTCTTCAGACAACACTGCACAATGAACATGAAGATGATGTGTTTTTTCTCTTTGCAGTTTTATACGGATTTCGGCGATATATTGAAATCGCTTGTGAATAAATGTCGTGAATTGGATAAGCTGGGATGTGCGAGAGCAGTTATCGTTTCGCTATGCAATTTCTACGAAGAAATGAAGGTCGGTTTCGCAGTAAATCTTGATTTAATAGAAATGCATATTTTTAAACCCTCTAATTCAGCGCCTTTGACATTGCCTTAGAAAGAAAAATGAATTGAATTGTCAAAGTTGATACTATGTGGAAAAGATTTTAGAAATGCTGGAATTGTGGTTCGAAGAGGCGTCAAGGAATACCGAGAGGATAATGACGCTTGAGCGCAGAATTTGGCGTTTAATGTTTTTTGTGTGTGGAGGATGTATTAGGGAGCACTAGCATATGCTGTTGATGAGTATGTTGCACAGGTGTGTAGGTGGACAATTGTGCATTGTGCAGAAGGCACACATAGAAAGGTGTAGGTTGTCGTCGTTGTTTTTAAATATTTCTAAAACAAATAAAAGAATGGAAGTTCGAGGTTTTATTTATTCGTAGCATATTCCTATTTTACAACTTATCGAATTTAAAACGTTTTTGACACTAATCTTGAAATTTTAATTGAAGGAAAGGTATCTTCAATATGCAATCAGTGGCACTTTCCTTTGCAGCGTTCCTCCGAGAATCATTATGTCGATCCGAATTCTGATGAATTCACAGCGTTGCGCGAGTTGGCGAAGCGTTTATCGGGAGTGTTCGGGTCGGATCCGGTAAAGAGCCGCGAAGCACTTGCTGTTATTCACAAGTAATCACCCCAGCATTTTAAAATGGGCTATATGGTTGTTACGGGAATAAATCAGTTGAAAAATTCGGCACAAAATCGATCTGAATGATGCGCTATAGAAACCCCTGCCGCTAATTTTTTTAAGCCTGGAGAATTTAACCACGATCACATGTGAGCAATAATCCTCTCATTTCCAACCCTATCGTGCTAAAAAGAGGCGGGCAGGTCGCGGACTTCGGGATTTTCAGGATGTGAGCCGCGCAAAGTGATTGAAACTTGCAGCTTTCAGAAAGTTTGAACAGAAGTCATCAGCCAACGCAGAAATTTTTACTTGTTCGCTTTTCCAGTCAAGCCAAAGACTTCCACCTACAAGTTTCTGAAATGCGACTATTTTTTGCACCTTTGATGCTCAAGTTTTAGCTCATGTGAAAAACCGATCCCTAGCAGCTCATCGTTTATTGACCCACAGGTTTTCATTGGATTAACGACCGGCAAGCTCGGAACTAGTGAAGCACAAAGCTTTCCAACATGTTGTGATGGCGCCGTGTACGATTATGATCGTCGACGGGAAAGTGGTTTCTGGAGGGGAAAATAGTAGAGGGCGAGAGAGTCATGATGGAGGGTCACAGAAACGTTTTTTCATTCTTTTATGGTTGGTGTCTGTATGAGTTCGCGGAATGATTGTAACATGGCCGCGTGCATATTACTCGTCGTTTAGGTGAAGTTCGATTGATTAAACATAGTTTGCATTCGAATAGCTTTGACTGTTTACCAATGAAATCTGGCCATTGACATCTTTTTGTTTGTTGCGTTAATTTTCTAAAAGTCTGTTATAAAGTATCGGCGTTGTTTTTTTTTACTGCAATAGTCTATGTTGGACCAAGCGGGTTTCATTGGGGAAAATGGACAATGTAAGTGATAATGTGAAATTAAGGGAAGGCATATTATATGCGCTGAAGGCTGAGAAAGGAGCACGACCTGAGAATGTTTCTTTCTTGGAAGCACTAATCGATTTTAGTGGAAGATTAATTCGACAAGACAAGCAAGCAGTGTGAGTTTTTTTAAAATTATTTCTGCTTGTTTAGTGGGCATGCTTATAAAGAAATGCTCTGTGGTGCTGTAAAAAAACTGTCGTTTTTGATTCGAAGATCGCGATGGCGAATACGATCGGAAAGATGGAAGAAAACTAGGGAAATGATAGCTGGTTCAAGTCAACTTGCAGACTTACTACAAGGGGGTTGGATTTTGCAGAGTGCAATAAGTTCTCTCTTCCCTGTTGAGGGCGAGGACGTTTTCGCCAATTCGTAGCCCCATTTTGGGATAAAGTCGATTCTGGCATAGAAAAAAATCATATTAACTGAAAGAAGAGAGGAGTGAGAAAGAAATCAACGAAAAAGATTTTGGTTCTTTTTCGTCTCATGTTATCATATGTGGGGGAGGAAAGAGGGTGAGATGTTGTACACTCTTTCTGGGCTGTGAATGAAATAGCATATGNAGAGGGTGAGATGTTGTACACTCTTTTTGGCTGTGAATGAAATAGCATATAGGTGAGGGTTTTTAAGGTGTTAAATAATGAAAATAGTTTAGCTTTGTTTGCATCGGTGTTTGTGAAGTTTGTGGAATTTAGCACTGATCCCATCATTTCCTTGCCACTGAATTCATCATTAGAGAATTTAGTATTTCCTTCTATGAGTTTCATCTGTGGTTGATCGAAGAATTGAATGGCGGAAAGGTAATAGTACAAATTCCTAGTTTTTATATCACAAGGTTTGAAGATGAAGACATTCGTTGATTCATTGCTAGAATTTCGATTAGTGATGCCTGGCATGTGCATTGAGTTGACGTACGACACACGATTCGTTTTTTTATTTCATATTTTAGGCTTAAATATTTGGAGAGACATGGCACAGAAGTCGTTATGGAGGAGCCGTTTCTTCTTTATAAAGCATCACTGCAGGTGAATTTTCGGCACTTCTATTTATTAGCCTTTGTTTGATTACGGAGATTTTTAAATTAGATAAAGTGTTTTTATAAATTCGAACGTACATATGGTCTATCCTAAGAAATCGCAATGCTTGTAATCCTTAAAAATGGGATCATTTTAATGGCATCAACTGTAGACTTCTTGAAGAGGGAGTTTCCTCATTTCATGGAATGAAGCAACGAAAGCCCTTGCAAGTTCTCGTTAAAGAATATGAAGCAACAAAACCACGACCGTAAAAACGAGTGCCTTCTATAGTCTGAATGAATTGAATGTGATTGGAGATGCTGAAAAATTCAAGATATGATAGCTAGCAAATGAAATTTGGTAAAAAGAAAATAAAAGTGCACTTGAGCTTATTGCCGCTGATGCGATCCAGTGAAGTTCTTGTTAAAAGTCAAAGAATTATGGATCTAGCGCACTTGGCATATGGCTAATTCCATAACACATTTCTTTTTTATATTTTATACCTATTTGAAGATAAGTTTGTAGCATTCACTTGAAATGAATTTTGCCGGAAAAAATGCATATCTGTTTGACTAATCGTTCTTTTCTACTTATTATTTGATGCTTTATATGTCCCATTCGTAATTTGGGTGTTAAATATTGATGTAAAACTTTAAGTTTAACAACATGAAAACATATAGTAGAGAAATTATTTCATTTTACATTACAGTTACAATTATTCCAATTGTTACAATTATTCCATTTTAAGAGGGTTGCAAAATGCCCGATATTTTTGGTTTGTGATATTGTTCGCTTTTATAGGAATGGGTTGTTGCAGCTTTAGTTCTTGTATTTGTCGGTCCTCATCTGTAAACTGTGACCATTTTCATCTCGCTTGAGATGGCTTGAGACAACAGTGATTTTTTTTCGATATATCGTCTTGTAGATCGTATTTGAACGTCTTTTTTTAGGAGCGCAACGATGATTTGACAAACCTACGCAGCTTTCCAGTTCGAGGTCGAGGACGTGGCCGTGGTCGTGGACGTGGAACTCCGACTCCTTCCGTTTTTGGCGGAGATGACTAATGACTTAGTTTTTATTATGAGATGGCTTCAGAGGAAACTTTAAAAGCCCGCAGATTTTCTGCGGAAACTGTAACATCAATGAGATCATTCGTTGACTTTTGTTTTTGTGTAAGGATTTGAGGACAGTTTTCCATCCATATTTATTAGTTCTGGCATCCTAATTGGTTTTATTTCTTAGATAGACCAGCACGCTAATAATTGTCGCATATTAGGGAGTTCATTCTGTATGAGAATCTGCCCGGAGAAATAGAAAAACATGAAGTTTAAATTAGTGCATCGATTCACAATGTTTTGTGGATGTCTTCCAAGTAAGTTCACCTCATATTGCCGACTTCTTTTGGATGACTGCGCTCCCACATTTGATTTCTGATATTAGGGAGCAAAAAAATATCCAGAAGCGCTTCATCCATACTGCTTTTCGCAAAACCTACTTTGGTCCATAGCAGCCAAATTGCGTTATTACATTACTAAGCTAAAATTTTTTAAATCGGATTCATTTGAATATCGCAGACTCAAGGTTGACTTGATTGTTTGTTATAAAGTTGTGTTCGGTTTTCTGGCATGCCAGCGTCAGAAATGTTTCAGTTTCCCTCTCCCTGTAGTCAACGTGCACATCAGTTTCAGCTCGCCAGAGCGTGTTGCAGTACGAACAGTGTTCTGCATGATTTCCAGTTTCGCGTTATATGAGTTTGGGAACTGCTTCACGTCGAAACCGGTAATACACACCTCTTTCACCTTTTAAGATGTTGTTGAATCGTTTCAATCTACACACTATCGCTGCTTCTCTTATTGAATATCCCCTCGTCCACATTTTACTCTTGCGAAAGATGCTCTTCGCTGTTCATATTCATCTATTTTTATATGTTTTCCTATTTGGGGACTTTGAAATGATAAAAAAAAAGAAATGATTGATTGATTCCTGTAAGATGCTATAACTTTGGTATTGTTGATTCATTTCTTTTCTCATGCAACCATTATTATGCATATCCGAGCGTCTTCTCTACTTGCATATGTATCGTGTAATTTTAATATTGGTTGTTCCTTAGGAATTATCTTTAGAATGGATAAAGAAGAGAAATTTGAAGAGCCTATTGTCTGAATCGTTCCATATGCGGCCATCATTTGTTATAAATATATCTTCATCTTTTCATCGTGATAGAACATCCATTGAAGGTAATCATCTTCGTTCATCTTTCACTCTTATATGGATAAGAATGTAATGTTATTATCCGCTGGTGGTAGAACGCTAGACGGGAACGTTCATTTTACCAGAGCACATATTTTTTGCACGCGTAAAAGAAGAAGATACAAATTGTAAGCTGCTGTTGCTCACAAATCCAATGTACATGGGCGTTCCACACTAAGCCAAACTAGGTAGTATTGTGGTGTCGGAAAGTACTCCGTACATATTTCCTGGCCTAAGATAAGAGGTGAGCAGAGGGTGGGGACAGTTCTGTGGTACTCTGGATCTGTTAAAGTCATATATTTTTATCCATCGACATTAAGTCCATATTGTTTTTTTTTTCATTGTAGTATATGCGTTTGCTATGAATTTTTTATTGGTTACGTTGGTTAAATTCATTGATGTTTTATGCATAATATCGTTTGTTTTATCGCTATCAACTTCTATGCCATTGTATATGCATATTTCATTTTAGTGAGAAATCATCATAGTACTAAGTTTTCCCTCCAAGTATATATGATAAATCTGCAGCATAGATATCTCTAAGTGACAATTTCGAATCCCCTCTTTATAATGAGAGCCATTGTCATGCTTTCCTCTTTGTTGCATATGTCTCTTTAACCGTCCACCTTCGATTCTGGCTTCATAATGTGCATCAATGTTCTTCATCACTTCATGGTTGATGAACATGTTGGCATGGGTACAGAGATTTGCATATTAACTGCATTGCAGCGTGATTTGCACGATTTGGTGAAGTTCAATACAAGTGGGTTTGCAATATGATATAGGGGATATGGAATAAGTTCGAAAGGTCTGTGTTGAAAAAGGTGTTATGATGGTTTTTTTCCTTGGTGTTATGTTCTTCTTATTGCAAAGTTCCCCTTGATTAAGATTGCATTCTTTTTTTTTTTTTTTTTTTTTGCAAATTTACAATAATATAGGTAGGCGATGCAATGGCGTATATATTGTATTATGCAATCAATAAAAGGAGAGAGACCTTTCAGCATGCAAGAGACGATAGCTTTTAGCGTATGCTTGATTTATTCGAGCAGCTCTATTATCCTTTCATTGTTCTGCTTATCTTGCGCTTATTGGTATTCCACTTTGTCTGTTCTTGATTCTTCATCGTCCCCTTCTTTCCCCCTCCCCCATCATATTTCCGTTCCAGATACCTTATGCACATAAGGTGATTTATTGTCACCTGTTGATGCTTAATGATGGCAAAATGTTATGGGAGTCGTCTCATTTCCAATGTTTCTTGCGCATAAAAAGTCTCTCCTTTGCTAATTGTACGATGCATTTTTGTATTGTCATGTTGTGAGGTATTGCTTGGCGATAATGTCTGCTGATGAATAAGATTTTTCTACAAATCGCGGAGGAATCTGAATTTCTTGTCATGACAATATTTTGAAGCGAAACAAGCTCTAATGGCATCCGTACTTATGTGTTTCTCCAGCAATCGAGCCATGAACTGGAGCTTGTACGACTTCACTTGCGTGGTTGATCGACTGCATTATGCTATATACCTCACGCTTTCCGAAGATCCCGTGTTTTAGAGGACTTGGGGAGAGGGGGGAGATTGGCAACTCCTTTTATGCTGTTTGAGAGCAAGTAATATGCATTTTTCTGTACCATCTCACTATTCCCAATAGTTTGATCTCTACGGCATCAGATCGAACACACTGGAGGTTGTATGCCTGTTCCACTGTTGTAAATGATATTCTACCCAATTTCAAGTGGCTGCAGATGCTACTATTTTATTTTCTTTAGCGTTCTAAATATGGAAAACATACAAACGAGTTTCCACGGGAAGGACGAAATTTTCGTAGAAAGGCAATAAAAAAAGGAAGAAAGCAATAGATAAAATAAATGAAAAGGAAAAAAGGCAATAGGTGAGAAAAAAAGACGCAAATTAGGCATAGAATGAGGAGTGAATAAATGAGTAAATAATGAAATGAATAAGCGAAAAATGAATGAATATCTATGTAAACATTTGAATAAAATAGTGGATTATTTTTATTCATTGATTTATTAAGTGCACCGCTAAGAAATAAATAGACATGATTAAATAAGTAAACAAATAGATTGCAAGATATATGAATAAATATACACACAGGTGAATAAATAGATGAACGAAGCAATAATATGGACAAATAAATCGAACAGGTGAATAAATAAAGTGCATAAATGAATGAATAATAAGTCAATAAATCAGCAAGTAAAATGAATGAAACAATGAATGAACGTAGTTGAATGCGTGGGTTAATATACTTATATAAACATATAAATACGAATAAAAATAAATAAGTCAATAAATAAATAAAGCCATAAACATGCGCATTATATATATATATATATATAAGCAAAAGAGTAATCATATAGATAAATTAGAAATAAGTTATCAATAAATAAATAAACCGCAAAATAAAGAGATGGATTTGTTCATGAAGGAATGGCTAAACAAACAGGTGAGTTGATAACGAGGAGGTAAACGTCTATATAGGTGTAGATGAAATAAATAACTAACTTAATGAATGAATGAATACACAAATAGACGAATAATAGAGTAGAGAAACAAGAAACAGGTGAGTGAAATATATTAATTCATAAACGAATAGGTGAGTGCAATAAATAGAGGAATAAATAAAGAAAATGGAGGAGCAGTAAGTAAACAAGTAAGTAATGAACTAGTAAGTAAACAGAAGAACCGGATAATCGAGTAAATTAGAAAGCGAATGAAATGATCAAATGGTTAATTAGAGGAATGAGTGAAATGGATTCATAAGAGTTAAGTAAATAATTGGTGTAATAAATAAATAAATACATGAATAAATAAATAAATAAATAAAAATAGTGGATTAATGAATGAAGAAATAAATATATGACTAAAGAGGTGAGTAAGTAGATCAATGACAAATAAATAAATAATTGTATAATTAAATAAATAGAGAAATGAACGAAGAAGCAAATTAAAATATTAAAGAAATGAAAAAAATCTCTCTCTATATGGTGCACAAAATATCCTCCATTATTGACAAAGAAGTCGATATTTTGCATGAATTTTTCGCGAGCTAAACTTTCGTTATGTAAAAAAAAGGTTGGCTCATAAAACAACCAATCTTTGGGCTATTGTTATGATTCTTGTTGAGGGTATTCTCATTGGTAGTTTGTGAAATTGGTGTTTGGTTAGATCAGCAAAATCCATATATCATGCCATCTGTTCTTTTACTTTTTCATCATCTGTTTTGCTAATTGTGAACATGTTTTTTGTATCGATAACTCTTGTTTTGAATATTTTTCTAGCGATCGTGCTTTATTTGACATAGTGAGAAAAAAAAACATCATGCTCATTTTTAATTGCTACTCGAAAATCCTTCTCACTTCATTTGTTCGCGATCTATGGTTTTTGGTTGGAAATCGATTTTTCTACAAACAAGCCTACGATCGGAAAGCATCTAGACCGCCAGTGGTATGCGTTTACAATAATCACTGCAAAAATAAATCCTCTTTTATTGACGTATTCATCGATGAGTCATACTTGTCAAACAACGTGATTATCGGGTTCACTCTCGAACAGTCACAACGGAAACGATGTTTGCCATGGACAAATGAATGCGGCTGCACGTAAGGAATGTTTATTCAAGCACCCATTAAGAAAACACCTACTCTGTACTCTCATGTAAAAAAACCTCTCTAGCTAAACTTCTAAAGCTGTGATTGTTCAGTTGATGTCCTTCAGTCCTGTAAAAGTTCACAAAGTTTTCTTCATTCTTCATGGAAATAGCATAGAGAACTAAATCATTACAATGCAGCGTTGCAACTTGCCGACTATCATTTGCATTTGGTTACAGCTTACGGTGTTAATCTTTAATCCTTAAAGTTCACACTATACGTACGGTGTTAATAAAACCTTTAATATATAATCTTTTTAATACATCTTTAATATAAATGTGATCCTTAAGGAATTCTTTTAAGGGTTCTTCACAAAAAACTCACTAATACTCAACAAGCTCGTTCAATCGATATTTCACTCAAATATTACGATTATGCGTACTGATTTCGGCTCATTGTTACCTAAAAAATTTTGTTTATTCCGAGATCGCGATATTCACAACTTTTCGCCAAGCATATTTTCATTTTGCTTTTAAAATCGAATTCAGCGATGAACGTTTTCATTCGTGTAATACTTGAAAAAAGTGGGCAATATTTTCGCAGTAATGCGTCCAACTAGGTTTATCTTGTCGATCAGTCAGAATTTTCTATAGTGAAGCACAAATTCATTTAGAATCCTCGCAGTCCAACACAATATTCTGCCACTCTGGAGGCCTACTAAACTTTTAGGTGTTTGTCTCCCCGACAGGTTCAATGCGATGCGATCGAATCAACAAGTACAAATCTTGGTGAATGGAAATGTGTACTAGCTGATGAAACACTCACGTTCATTGATTAATTTCATTTGCGAAGACCTAAAATTGCCCAAAAAATATGCCAAGAGATTAACTCGCTGAATGAAGATTTACTGCGGCCCGGTCACAACTCAACTAGAGAAAAGTACCCGTGAACTTGATACAACATGCGCTTTTGTGTATCGCACCTCTGGTACTGCACTTCCAAAAGTTCGCAACAAATAGCAAATGTAAGAAAAGGCCATCACCTATCAATGATCAATCGATCAAAAGGCCAATTGATGATTACCCAAATCCTCAACAAAACAATAGTTTTTGTTGTAATTCGATGGTTTGTAATCCGATGGCACAGATGGGAGGTTTATAAAAATGTATGCAAATTTTTTCCACATTTGAATATCTGGAACTTATTCAAATTTGTAAGATCAATGTGAAAAATTGTATAGAAAGCAATAGAAGATCGTATTTTCTTAGAAAATTTGTTAACTTAGCCTCATCAGTGCTCCAATGCCTCAACAACAGGCTAGTAATGAACGCAGTGATAGCAGAATTCGCCGCTTTAACTAATCTTCCCGCTAGATTTATGTGTGCTGTTGCAGCGAAATGAGTATGCATGTGGAGTTCCTCATATTCTATTATTTCTCAAGTAGTCGTTTGACATGTTGAATAAAGTTCCAGTATATACAAAGCAGATGTGCACCATGCAAAAGCAATGCCGAGAAATGAACGATATTATTCCGGGGAGAAAAACAATGACATTACACACACCAATTTCATTGTATTTTGTTAGGCGGGAGATTTATTAGAAATTTATTATAAAATGATTCTTCTGAATTAAGTTCAATTTCGTTCGTTTTCGGTCTTCACAATCATTCTCAATCCATCCTCTGATGACTTCTATGCCGCCCAAGGTCCGTCACGTGCAGGTGGTCCATTTCGTTCAGATAGTTCATTTTGTTCGAAACGTTCCTCTTGATTGAAAGGTCCGTATGGTCCGAAAGGTTCATCGTCATTACCTGGGAATTGCGATCCTCTTCCAGGCATGTCAGGACCAAAGCCAAAACCGTGTTGTGGGAATGATCGTGGCATAGGAGGGAATGGTTGTGACATGGGTGGGAACTTCGGCCCACATCCAGGGCAAGGTCCTCGTCGATGCTCATCAACAAGGAAGTCTGCTTCTTTTCTAATCATATGCGCAAGTCTCGCCACGGGCCAGCCGGTTTCCATCGCTAGATCCATGAGCTGAAATCAACGAAGCTAAACATCCTCGCATAATGTAGAGACTGCAGGGGTGAAATTGATGTATGAAAGACACATAGAATTTATTGAATTCTAGCGTGATAACTGAGGCGAATGTGATTAAAAAACTTTTTGAAGACGATGATATCGATTTGTTGAGAAAAAGACACTGGAAAAATTGCAGCAATTCGAATTTTAGTTTTGCGAATACTTTTCAAAAAATTTTCGAATATCTTTTTGGTGCGGAGAAAAACAAGCCAAAGTGCACTTTGCGATTTCGAAGCATTTCATCATTAAGCTTTAAGTTGCATTCTTAAAAGGTTTATGCACCTCATTAGGTGGTTTAAGTAATAAGTTATTTACCTGTTCTTTTTCTTGTCTCCTTGTCAAACTCGTATCGCCCAGAATCTTTTCCTCATCGTCAATGAATTTGCTGACATTCGCAATAAGTTCTTCGATTTTCTGCTGAATATTTTCTCGCATCTGTTTTTTCTGGTCCGTATAATTCTTGAATTTTTCCTGCAAGGTTGGAATAAGTTGTTAGACTGGAAAAACGGTTATCACATGCAGTCTTCGGTTGATATAATAAGAGAACGTCGTCACAGTGATCACAACAGGCTAGAGAACAATGAAAGATCTATCAGGGGAAGCAGCAAGATTGTTCTCCCTTATTCCCTCTCAATCTGTGCGTATTTAAAATTATGTATGCACTGCAAAGCGTTCCAGATGTTTAGTACTATTCATTCAAGCTAATGTATTTCTAGGCTTTTTTTCTGCACTCCCAAAAGAACAAAACGAAGAAGAGAAATTGGAAAAAGATGTGCAGAAAAAGCACAGCATTCAAAACAAGTGGGAGAAGCGTGTCGCGAGGAAACAGGGGGAGTAACAGCTCCTGTTGCAAGCGCTTCATCGTTTCGTTCATCTTACACACTGATTTCAGAAATTTTAAAGAAGTGGTAGATAATGTGGAATAATCATTAGACGTCCATATACATATATCAACTAACTGGATGAATTCTAAAAAGATCCGTCTTTCTCCGTTCTGAACGACCGTAAACGAATTTCCGATTGGTGTGGAGTCCATGAAAATGTTTTTCTCATCATCATAGCTGCAATTTCGGCATCCACCGTACTCGCAAAAGTCCATAATCTTAACTTCAATACTTCCTGAGTTGAAACGGTCGGACAGGCTCACTGACACACGCAAAAACGTGAAAAGGATGGTATAAGCATAATGCGCTCTGCAAATGTAAACTCAGGCCTGCGAACAGAGATGTTGGTTTGACCCGGATGAAGTAAAAACTTACGGAAACATCCTCTCCTTGGTCCTGAGCCCACTGATCGAGCTGTTGTTCGGCTTCGGCCTTCGTCAAGTTTTCATTCTGTACAATGTCGCAAAACTTGTTCATACCCTCACTGGAGACATTCTTGAGGAAGTTGGGTAGCCACCATCGCCCAAATGGATGCCATGGAGAGCAGATTCGGAGGAATTCGGACTTAGGGCCTCCGCCAAATCTCGGATGAGGGTGGTTCATCGGTTCTTCTCCGTTGAATCCTCCACGGAATCGTCCATCACCGTGTGGTTGTGAACCGCTGATTGTCAAAAGGCATAACAATGGCAGGACAAAGGTGAGCAATGACAAGTAGTTCATTGTTGGAAGTACCGTCGAGGCCGATTCACATTGCATTACTCGGCCTATTTATATTCGCAGCGGATGGTGCTGATCTTTTCGATCACGGATCAGCTGTTGACAGAGACCGTAAAAAATACAAGCGCTGCTGAGCCGATAAGCACGTGCGCTTACTCATGAGCACGTGGAGTGGAGAGGACGAAAGAGAACGAAGATAAATGGATATCCAGGGGAGAAACAGACAAAAGAGCGATGAAGAGAAACGGAAATGCCAAGTGCAAATAAAGTGGTCCAACGCCTGGCTTAGCTTTGGAGAGTTGTGCTTTGTGACGTCACTCTACTTTTAGTATTTAGTGTCACCGGCCACATTGCTGAAGTAGGTTGAAAATTGTAGGAGCGTTGATTGAGGCCGCTGGATGCAAAAGAAATTATTTCGCTTAGTGTTAGGTAACACAAAGCTTCTATTGGCTGCATCTTGCATTATTGGGATGCCAAAAAAATTTTTCAAAAGAGATCTTTCTGGTGTCGACATCGAAACAAATTATTAAGTAGCCGAAAATAGGCATGTTATTGTCAAGGATTAACGAATCAAATATTTCGATGTGTTATTTGAATCGTGGAAATGAAAGAATGTTAGATCCTCGAAGTCTTTGCTAGTGGAAGTATTCCAAATTCATGTAAGCGAAATTTTTGTGATTTTAGGTTAGCACTAGAAAATATGTCAACTGGAATATTCTGTGAAGTACGATAAGATGCAAAATCCTCTTCTTTGGGTATTATTTATTATGAATGGGATCTTTTGATGCGATTTTTGGCTTTCGCTATGTAGCTGTACACATCTGAAGGAAGTATTGAGGTTTTCGCTCCCGAAAATTTTCACTATCGAGAAATTTTCTTGAAAATTTGCATGATATTTGAAAATAATCCCGATATGTTGAGCAGTGTTTTTTATCATGACATTACTGAAAACCTCTGCACCTCTAGATCAAACAGTGGAGGGAGAGAGTGATCAACGGATGTCTTAAATTGTGTAATTCTCTAAGATCTCAGAAAGATTAGCATAAATTAGTAATGACATGACGGAGCTATATCTATGCGCCTGCATTTGAGTTTTTCTGTTTACTCGGTAGTTTTAACTCAAAAGCTGTTGGAACAGGAGTTATTAAAACAACATTCGAATGTTTAAATTTGTATGCGATTTGTGATGGGCATTATATGCCGGTCCGAATCGAATCTCTTAACTACCTGTATCTGAAAAAAAGCTTTTTACAGAACATTTTTGTGAGCAGATGATCAAGTGAAAATATATGGTGCTGTTATCGAGCAGGTTTCATTTTTTTTTTTTTTTTTGCAAGGATTTTGCAGTAGTATATAGTGTAGTGAATGTGATTGCAAAAACGTTAATTACATCCGCGAAGCTAGCGTACTGCCCGACTTGCTACTTTCAAATGAACACATTGTGATGCAATTTTTCATAACTCTGAAGGTTCATCTCTAGAGAAAAGAGCGAGTGGTGTGGTCGATCAGCAGATCTTTTAAAACATGTAATCTTCAAAGGCCTCGAGAAGATTGCTTACTGGGTCTCGAAGTCTGCGGGACTCGGAAGGACTAAGGAGCCTGGAATTATAAAAGATGAAGTTTACAAAAGACAACAGAGACTTTGTGTTTCAAGATGTTGAATAAAATGAACAACAGGAGTGGAGTTGCGTGCCATCAAATGCGATCCTACGGCGTTTTACAGCTAGCTCTTCCTCATGAAATTGAATTCGCCATAAATGTGCATTTTCACAGTGTGCATTAAATTAAACACTCTGTTTTACGAATATATAATGAAGTGAATAAGATGTTTTTATGGTGATGATGCTTCCTTCGTTATGTAGTGGCTTAAATGAAAACAAAGATCTGATGCGAAATCTTCGTGATCACTCCAGCAAAGCTCTTGAGCTCTTTGTCACACTAGGTACGGCCTGTCCCCTGTTGTTTAATATGTGGCACCAACCACTTCACACTGTCGATAGGGCTGCCACGAAATTTCCAATTTTTTGAAAAAGATTCTTCGATGTCCATTGTTGGCA